>APFE030571300.1:0-20640 GCA_000404065.3 Pinus taeda
GAAATCTAGGAAATATTGCAGGAATTTAGCGACATTGTGGTGGATGATTTACTGGATAAATTACCACCAAAGTGGAGTATCTGTCATCACATAGATTTCATCCCTGGAGCTAGTTTACTAAATAAAGTTGCTTACTAGATGATTCCCAAGGACAACGAAGAGATCAAGAAGCAAGTATAGGAATTATTGGACAAAGGCTTGATACGGGAAAGTTTAAGTCCTTGTGCAATTCCGACAGTTTTAGCTCCCAAGAAAGGAGGCGAGTGGCGGATGTGTATAGATTCATGAGCAATAAAAACAATTATGATTAGATACAAGTTTCCATTGCCACGAATGGATGACATGATGGACTACTTGAGTGGGGTATCATATTTTTCAAAGATAGATCTAAAGAGTGGATACCACCAGATTAGAATCAGAGAAGGGGACGAATGGAAAACATCTTTCAAAACTAATGAAGGGTTGTATGAATGGCTGGTGATGCCATTTGGGTTGAGTAACGCCCCTAGTACTTTCATGCGCCTGATGAACGAGATGTTGAAGGAGTTCATTGGGAAATTTGTGATTGTGTATCTTGATGATATACTAATTTTCAGCAAGACCAAGGAAGAACATTTTTGACATGTTTGATATGTTCTAGAGAAGTTGCAACAAAACAAGTTGCCGATAAATTTGAAAAATTGTACTTTCTTTCAGAAGGAGTTAGTCTATTAGGTTTTGTGATTGCAGAAAATGAGCTGAAAATGGACCCAAAAAAAGTTGCAGCTATACTTAGTTGCCATCCCCTAAGAGTTTGTTCGAAGTTTAGAATTTTCATGGGTTGGCAAGTTTCTATCGCAAGTTTATAAAGAATTTTAGTGGAATCTACGCACCTATGTTGGATACAATCAAAAAGACAAGTCAACCTTTTTAGTGGACTGAAGCTACAAAGAAGAGCTTCCAGATATTGAAGAAGAAGATCACTGAGAGGCCAATTTTGAGGTTGCCTGATTTCAACAAACTTTTCCAAATTCATTGTGATGCTAGTGGTACAGCCATTGGAGCCGTACTCAGCTAGGAAGACAAACCAGTAGCCTATTTTAGCGAAAAATTAAATGAAAGTAGGCAAAGTATACGTCTTATGACAAGGAGTTTTATGTTGTCGTCCAAGCCTTGAAGCATTGGAGGCATTATCTGTTGGGTAATGAGTTTGTCTTGTTTTCTAATAATTTTGCATTACAGTATGTTATGCAACAACATAAGCTGAATCAAAAACATGCAAAATGGGTGGAGTACTTGTAGAGTTTTACATTTGTATTGAAGCATATCAGTGGTCAAGCGGACAAGGTAGCAGATGCACTAAGTAGAAGAGTTCTACTCTTGCAGGGGAGTACAATACAAGTGTTGGGATTTGAACACCTGAAGGACTTGTATCAAACAGATACAGATTTCAAGGAGGCTTATGAAGCCTACTAGAATCCTTTGTTGAGGAACAATAGTCCATGGTTGGACTATAACTTGCAGGAGGAGTTGTTATTCAAGGGAGGACAACTGTGTGTTCCAAAATGTTCGATGAGGGAGAACATCATCCGGAAAAACATAGTGGAGGTCTAGCTAGACATTTCAGCATTGATAAGACCTTGGATCAGCTCAGTCATTTCTATTATTGGTCGAAGATGCGAAGAGATGTGCAACGGTATGTGACCAGGTGTAAGATATGTCAGTTGGCAAAAGGGAACAGTCAGAATACCGGGTTGTATACACCCTTGCCTATTCCAAATAGACCATGGGATTTAGTCAGTCTGGACTTTGTCCTGGGACTGCCCAAAACATAGCGAGGTTTTGATTCCATCATGGTGGTGGTGGACCGATTCTCGAAGATGGCACACTTCATTCCTTGCAGAAAAACAAGTGACGCTACCCATGTAGCACACTTGTTTTTCATTGAAGTCATCAAAATGCACGGCTTACCCAAGTCCATTATTTCTGATAGGGATGTGAAATTAACAGGGCATTTCTGCCGCACCTTGTGGAAAAAGTTGGACACGAAGTTAAATTTCATCTCCGCTTATCACCCACAGATTGATGGGCAAACAGAGGTAGTGAACAGAAGCTTAGGAAACCTGTTACGGAGTCTAGTTGGAGAAAATTCATGAATGTGGGATCGTGTGCTTGCTCAAGTGGAATTTGCTTACAATGATTCAGCGAATCAAAGCACAGGAAATAGTCCTTTTCAGATTTTGTAAGGAATTCATCCCCGATGAGTGCATGAGCTATGATATTTGGGACATTTAGAAAGAGGAAGTGCTGACGGGGAAGACTTTGCAAGAGCAATTAACAACCTACATGAGCAGGTGAAGACAAAATTACAAGACAGTAGTCAAAGGTACAAACAGAAATCAAATCTGAAGCGACGGGAGGTACAATTTAATGTAGGGGATTAGGTTCTAGCACATATGTGCAAAGAAATATTTCCTAAGGGCGAATACAATAAGCTGAAATTCAAAAAAATTGGACCTTGTAAAATTCTGCCTAAATTTTCTGCAAATTCCTATGAGCTACAATTGCCTCCAGGTATAGGAATATCACCCATCTTTAATGTGGCAGATTTATTCCCATACACTGCCAGTCCGGAAGAGGACAGTTTGGCACAGACAAAGAGGGATACCCAGGGAGAGAGTAGTTCGTGGATGACACAAATACCCTCAGCTCAGCCACTCGAAATCGAAGGAATCCTTGATACACAGGTGCTCAGGCGGACTCGAAGAAAGGAGTACCTATGGTACCTCATCAAGTGGAAGAACCGCCCTATTGAGGACAGTTCGTGACTTGATGCAGGACAGATACAACATGAAGGGTATTCTATTAAGGAGCTCATGGACCAGAGCCATGAATTTTCACCTACCTCGGAGCCTGATGCAAAGCATCCAGCTCAGGGAGGTCATGGCTGGGAGTTTTTCTTTTCTAACAATTTGAGTTTCGTTAGTTTTTATTTTCATTTACATTTCTATGAATGGTTGTCTTAGCCACTGTTAGTGTTTTCCTACGTGTTCTTTTTACTTTTTAGTTTTATTTAAAATTTTCTTTTAGTTTACAAATCAAGAAAAGATAGTTGTTCAGAAACAACTTAATGTAACTACTGGCAGTTTGATAATTGTCTAGTGTTCTCTACAAAACGAAAAAAGGAAACGACTATTGTAATCTTTTGACCATCATAGGACTGAATGAAGAAAATGCACAGAAGCATTTTGAATAACAAACACATCTGAATCCTTTCATATTACAGCTTTAGCATCATTTCTACAAAGTATAATTAAATTCATTTTGTTTTCCATAAGCATAATGATGACAGACAGTTAACAGTTAGCACCGAAGCGAGGAGAGCCCCCAAACAAGTTAGCGGCATAACAGAGTAAGCTTATGAGAGAAACGAGAGAGCCATTGTCAGAAGAACACCCAAGAGAACAAAGCTACAGGTACAGAATTGAACTCAAACAATTTTCCTTTGCAAATTTTTATCAACCGACAATCACCCGTGATGACCTCACAGTGATTTTTGATATTGTCAACTCTGTTTTATTTACTGTGAACAATGAACTGTGGATGTTCGGCTTTGACATATATAATATATATATATATATAATAGGATGTAGATTAGATGTAGATGTAGAGTAAGATGTAGAAGTAGAGTATGTGTATGTGTATGTGTAATATGTTTATATGTATATGTATATGTATAGTGTATGTATAATATATATATATATTATTATATATATATATATATATATAATATATATATATATAATATATATATATACATACATACATATATGTGTGTGTGTGTGTGTGTGTGTGTGTCAAAGCCGAACATCTAGAGTTCATTGTTCACAGTAAATAAAACATATTTGACAATATCAAAAACCACTGCGAGGTCATCACGGGACCATATCATTACAACCATAATTACAATAATAGAGCCATAAATATACAATGAAACTATAGGCACAGTGAGGCCAAGAAACTGCAGAGCTAAAACCAAACTACGACAACAGACTCATAAACCCTACGAACAGAAAAACCATCAAACAGACAAGCAGAGAACTTTCAAGGAGAGATCCTACCTAGTTCGAGCGTAGGAGTCAAGGCGCGAGGTCCACAAATGGAGCCCAGTCATGCACCTACATGGCCAACAAGCAAGCCATCGGCAAACAGTGAAATGAAGCCATAGACAGAGGGTTGAAAACAAGGAAAGGGCCAACATAACCTACCTGAGAGAGCCAAGCCCATGCGAAACAGAGGAGACAAACCATGAGCAAAGGTTACAGTCGTAGAGTGCTCACTGCCCACAAGGAGCAAGAGCTGTCAGCGCTGGAAGAAAACAAGGAGCAAACAACCAGCATGGAAAGTTAACTTACCTCTGATTAATTGTTGAATGAGAGCCGAGAGCCAAGCCACTACACAACCGCAACTTGTGGCAAGAACCAAACAAACAATCAAACGGAGGAGCAAGTGCATCGAAACCAATAGCATATAACATAAGTTTACAGGCGAAAACGTAACAAGAGCCGAGCCAAATAAAAACCATAGACCGAGACTGAGGGTTCCAGACCCAGAGCCGAGAAAACGAGCACAGAACAGGCAACATTGACAGCATACACAGGAGGAGACCCTCAAAGAAATGCATGTCCAGGCACATCGAAGCTAAACCACTATAAAACAACCAGAGCCAGAACCTTTGTTTCACATAAGAGCATAGCAAAACAAGCCAGAGACCTCAACCCACAAACAACAAAGTGAAACAACAGTGAAATGAATCAACCGAGGGTTTCGAGGGTTTGGTAAGAGGCGGGAAGGAACGAGCCCAAGACCGGACACCTATCCTCAAATCATCAACACCAAGTGTCAACCAGCTACGCAAACAATCAACAGTTAATTATTCATATGGAACTGTAAAGGGATGGTCCCATCATTTTGAAATGTATTCAAAAATATATTAATAACAAAAAGCTCATTTTCATGTGGAAAATATATTCCATAGATAAAATATTTCAAGAAAATTATTTAAATGTCTATATATTATATATGATCAAACAAACTATATATTCATTATATAAAGAAACTGAAAAAAAAATGTTTTTTTATGGCTAAAACATTTTAAGTAATCTCATGGTGGCCCTCTTTTAAGAATATTTTTTGGTCAATTTTGTTTGAAATCAAGCAAAGATGTGTTAGAATTACAAGTTTAAGCTATGCAGTTTACACAATCCAAGTTTTCAAGTAATTTTTGAAGACATTGAACTCATTTATTATATTCAAAAATATTATTTAAACAATGAAAAATTACAAGCAGTCTGTGTGCGTGTGTGCAAATTTCACTGTAAAAGAGGTTTTCCTTGGAACTATAAGATTGTCTTGCTCCCCCGAAAATATCCTATATACTCTCTCTCCAATATTGAAATTCAATCTAAACAAATACAAACATGTACGTCTACACTAATTCGATCATGTGAGCACAAATTTGTTGTTAGTTCTGAGTACTGCAGTTAAGTCTAGTTAAAGAGTTTATCCTCATATCCCACGGATGAAAACATACACGCAGACAAAAATATCACTAAGATCACTCTCAATAAGAATTTGAGGCATTGTACATATGGATTTTTATCTAAAATAGTCAATAAGCACTTAGAGAAAGAAAAATCTTCATGGATAGCCTGGTTTTCAAAACCCTAGGGTATAGAGGAACTATGTCTTTTGGAATTTTCTCTAACACAATTATATTTTATATCTAAATTTTTGTTACAATAACTTTAATAAAGAAAATTATTGAAAATGCTCTATATTTGTTTTACCTCTATTTTGCCAGATAAAAAGTGAGTTCTTATTTTTAATAAAAAAATATTACAAGGTAAATGAGTATGATTAAGTAGACAAGGCATAATATATACCTTTAGTTTCATGCATAACATTAGCAAAAAAAACATATGTTCCATCCACAGTTCGTTATTCCCTAATGGTGACCAATAACCAAATATCGATCACATAACATGTTCATCACAAGATATAACGTTATCGATGTTTACTAGCACACTCACATCCAAAAATAAATAGAGATATTAATACTTAGTAAAAATGTTGTACCATCATATTAAATTCCATTTACAAGAATTACATTGGCACATATAACATTTATTTCCCATTATGAAGAAATAGTAAACCTATAGCAATATTCAACATTCAACATTAAAATACTAAAATACTCTAGCAATTTGTATTGTATTAATCAATTGAATAAACAAACTAAAGGAAAAACTTATCTATTTGAAAGTTGAAGGCCAACATTAACTTAAATAGATAAATGTTCCACCCAACCATACACTCTATTACGCTTATTCTTTTTATACTAAGCAACCCCAATTGAGGCTATGATACCACTAAGGAAAATTAAAACATTTTTATAGAAATCATTCTACCTTAGGACAAAAAATTACCTATCCCATTGTCTCACCACCAATTTTTTTCTTCGAACAACACAACTATTTTGGTGACACATTGCTTTCCTTACATAACAAAAGGAGAATACCTTCCTTATTTACTCAGTATTCCCTCAAAAGTCTTTGCGTTCTCCCTCTATGTTTGCATAGAGGTGCTAGATACTATCCATTAACTCCAACAAAATTTACTTAGTTCTTGACCTTTTTCAAGTTTTAAAGACTTCCTTGCTTGGTCGTTCAACCCACACTATGCTTTCCTCCTTAGATTCTATCCATGGCTTCTCCATCACATAGCTTTATATCTTTCCTGCATCCCTTTCCAACCCAATTTTTGAATCTTTCCAACCCAATTTTCTTCTTTTCCAAGGAATTAGCTTCTAACCATTTGAATCTATTCCTTATCTATACATATTTATGTAGTTCATATTTATGGTCTTTATCATTCCTTGATCAGCCTCCTAGTATGAATCAATGCCTCTAAAACTACTTTCAAGGCTGTTAGCATCAACGAAGAGAGAATGGATTTACCGCTCCCTCTATTTCTTTCTCTATTATAACCTACTTCACTTCCATATGATTTTCCTTCTCTATTGTGTCTAGCCCCATGCACATCTCTTCAATATTCTTTGCATGAGTTCATAATGGTCACACACCATTCATGTTAATGTGAAATGGCCTCAACCATTCACCTTAGAACCAAAATTAATAATGTCATTTAGGTGATCATTGTATTGTATTTTGTTGCTTGCCTTGGTCCAATAATGACCAATAATGAATCATTCCTTATTCCCTACAACTATTCACATACATGCCTCTAAGACTACATGAATCATTGCCTTTTTATAGTCAAATTCCTACATCCAATCCTGATTTTGTTCCCTCCCCATCAACCACATGTGTGGGGGGTATAATAATGAATGAATCAATCAAAAAATCATCTCATACCCAACACCCCATGAGACCTCATTTTCCCCCTTATTGAGGGGACACACTTTTTTTCAAAGAAAATGTGATAAAATCTAGGTTTTATCACTCCTCTCACAATTCCCATGATGAAGGTACTTATCACTTTGATTTTGTAATTGTGGAAGGTGTACATCTCCACAACCACCGCATGCATTCCATGATTGGTAGTTAAGGTTTCTATATTTTTAGTAAGAAACATGGTGATGAAGAAAACAAAGTAAAGTTTGTAAAAATGGACAATTATGGATTATTTGGCATGTAGAACCCACTAGTACCCTCTCACCTTTCCCATATCCTACTATCATAACCCCTTTTTTATGTGCTCCTATCTCAGGCAGCTCTATTATTTTATTAAATTCAAGAAAGATAATACTTGCATCATTCAATGTACCATAAAATTTCTTACTCATGGTGTAAATAAAACATGTTAATTAAAATATATATGCTAAAAAAATCAAACATTTAATCATAATTAAACATATTAATCAATGGGATTCAATACTAGTCCATTCTATCATATCCCCCTTCGAATAACATAATCATAAATATTCTTTTATCATTAACAACACTTCTTTTCTTCATTCTTTAGTTTTATTTGTAGTTTTATCGTATTCACTATCTTGGTATACCACCCGACTTCAAAATTCCAACATATGCCTACATTAGTAATCAAGTAAGCACACATATTATAGAAATCATCAAGAAACACTTATCTTATGCACAATATTTCTCAATTGCATGATATAAGTCTATATTCAGATATATGTGCCTATTTTTTATTTAATACTTATCTCTATGGATATGCATCTATCCCATATAATGGCTTCCATAGGAAATAATTGATTTCATTATCCCTTCTAACTCACTCACAAGATTTTAGCCACCATCCCACATGAACTTTTAAGTTTCCTCCTTGATACACTCACCCTTTAGGCTTAGATGTCCCCTTCTCTACTAAATAATCCCTTAGGTGATCCATCTTTTCATGGATTTCTCATGTAAGGAGAGCACTAACTTACTACTAGAAATCCACTAGTAGTATATAACTTGTGGAAATTACAAGGTTCCTTTGTCCTAATAATGGCCTTTCTTGTAGATTTTAACCCCGTACAGAAATTACCTGCATACGAATTCTAAATCACAGGAAAAATAAAAATGCGAGGGCATAACACATAAAACACAGAGATTTCCCACTGGATCTCAAAACCGAGACTACCAGCTTGATTTTTCATTATGTTCCTTTCAATGTTACAATACATATTTATACATGCCGAAGCATCCAATACCATGGACCAAAAAAACCATCACGATCCAATACCGTGGACTGAAAACCATCGCGTCCAAAACCATGGACCAAAACCATCACGTCCAAAAAACATGTGCGAAAATCATGCACAAAACCATAGGTGGGTCCGCCCAACCTAACATAGGGTCCAAAACCAAAATTTTCTCGGGCGCTGCCCCGGACCCCATAAAGTGGGGTTACTGGTACCCCTCAAACCCCTTGTTAACTATGTGGAAAGAATATAACACAACCCAACAATGTTCATGAGGATCAAGTCGTGGATGAAGTTGGAGTTGATCAACCAACCTGCACTGTCACTTTTGATGAGTATGTATGGGAATCTGAAGAAGAACCTACAGAGAAGGATGACATCCTTTTGTCCGCACCTCATCTGCTTTATCCTGACATCTTTTGTGATTCTAACATTTCTAATTTTTCTTTTGAAATTTATCCCCAGATGTACATACTTCCAAACGTTCACAGAACACATTCTGTCATTTGATTGCAAAGAGGACAAATATTTCTTTCCAAATAACTCAACCTGTCATCTTTCATTTTTGGAAATTTAGAGGGTGAAAATTTTTATTTCTCATCAACCCCTCTGTATGATTCGTCACATCATGAGGATGTCAATGTACATCTAGAATTTTCTGATCGTGGATGTCGTGATCTCTTTGCTCATTCATTTGATCATGATTTTGATTCACTTGTTGTTGATCTTTCCAAGCTACCAATCTTTGATGATCTACCTGCTGACGATGTGGAAACCCCTCAAGTTGTTGAGGCACTTTAGCTCGCACTGATGGTTATGCCAAGTTCTCGTAGCCTTGAGGTTAGTTCCACTTCTGATCAGAAATCTGTTGAGTCACCCCAAAATCCTCATCACTCTCTCATGCACATTGAAAATAAATATGATATACATGTTTTACATCCTCCACCAGAATCACATGATCTTATTGCTCATGCATTGGAGGAGTCATATGTAGCAAGTCATGTTGCAAAACGAAAATTTTCTTCTTTTTTCATGTTTGCTCATTTGTCAACATCAAAAGGGTGTACATGGTTGTCATCTACTCACAGTGTGATACAACAACATGATACGTTTGCAGAATGCCCACGGGGGCATCACTGATAAACCAATATTATATCACGTGCGTTCATATTGGGGCATTAAAAATGGAAAAATCACAAAATAATATATTGGGGTTATAATGAGGGCCTAAAGGGTTTTAATATACCATATGAAAATATATATAACCTAAGGTATTTTTATACAATTTTTTGGCCAAGCGGAGGGAAAAATATCGGGCTACACATCACCGACAGAGGGAAAGAGTTGGAAAGATTTCATTTTGGAGTCGAGACACTCTGTAACCCACCTGCAACCCTAAGCCTTTTTTCTTTTGAACCCTAAGAGGAGCTGCGTTTCTAAGTTTGAACTAGACAGGACCACTCCTCAAATCCTCTTCTTGACTCTTGCTTGTTTGAACCCGTGTCCAACTACCCACTTAGACTACTTCTCTCTAATGAACACATCAACTGTGTCATAGTAGTGGGCTTCTCCAACTACAGTGAGCACATGAGCGAGACCTACCAATAACTTAAGTTACGTAAACCGCATATACCCGGTAAGTAGGCAGGAGCGCTTAGATGGAAGGATACTACTAAGAAAGGAAGGCAAGGCAAGCTTTTGTCACTGTCGATCGATCCAGAAAATCAAGATGAGGTGGGGATGATGAATGAAATGGATACTCACTTACATAAAGAGATACAAAAGGAGATGTGTTGCCATAACGGGTGGGTAGTGAGATTCATCGAGTTTAGTTTTGTCTGACTGTCTTTCTTCCTTTTCAACTTGAGTGAGACCTACTGTTTTGATTTGAATCTTTGAGCATGTTTTCTTGCTTATACAACCAAGCTATCTTATTTTCACCCACCTAGCTACTCTCTCGTTCTGATTCTGGAGGGAGTCCATAACCTAAAATTAATGTGTTCTGTCCAGCTACGGTAACCTTCATGATCAAGGATTTAAAAAATGACGGGTTCTACGAACACCCAACACAAATAGAAGAAGAGGTGAGGAGTCGACTTGTGGAGTGAAACAAGCAATATTAGTAGTTGATTAAGAGGAGTTGGCTTGTGGAGTGAAATAGGCGGTATTAGCAATTGATTTAGAGGAGTCAGCTTGTGGAGTAAAACAAGCGGTATTAGCAGTTGATTCAAAGTGTTGTCGATCATAGCGTTGTATTAGATTTTACCCAGCGAATATCTATAATATACAGGTACATCCTTAAATAATTCTCTTGGCTCCTTTACAAACATGCTCACAATTTCGACTTCTTTTAAGAAAAATTGATAACTTGAGACTTCAGAATTTTAGCTTCTTCAATTTGGATTTTGAATTTGCAAAACATTCTCAAAACTTTCTTCATGTAGCTTGAACTTCAAAACTTTGGTAACGTTTGACAGTGGTCTCAAAATAGGACTGATGCCCAACATAGACCTTCAACTAATGCGTAGGATTGGATTTTTTGGAGATTATCCTTCTAGGGCTTATGCATAAAACCATAAACAAATTTAAAACCATAGACAAAGGGTTTTACTCCTTTATAGGATTGATATAGTTGCCAATAGGAGGGCCTTAAGTACCTTGTAAAACTAGAAAAATCCATTCTTAATAATTTCACTGATAAGTAATGTACATACCAAAGTCTGTTTAGATGTTCATAAATTCGGTGATTTGGAAGATTCAAACCTAGGGGGCACCTTTTTGTTTTCTTCTCCAATGTGAAGAGGTGTGGCTTCTATTATGTTGCTATATAATTCCTTTGACTCTTCACAAATATGGTCCTTACACCTTTTCTCTAATAAACAAGGTTTGCGGTCTTGATTGTAGAGATAAGAGGAGTATGTTGATTTCTGCTTTTTATTGTTCAATACTTGGGAAAATTGCTGTACAAAACAGAAATACTTGTGTTCCTCTAGAGCAACAAATTCATCATTGAGTATTTCATAAATTGTGTAATGTTGATATTCATTATCAGAAATACCAATGTTTGGTGAAAAATCCTTATTGATGTCATATTTGGAGCAAAGTCTCTCGTCCTCGGAGGGATATTCTATCCTCAATTCTTGTGACAAGTCTAGGGAGGTTATTCTAACACTTTTATAACATGACACAATCTCAAAACCCTCATGATGGATGCTTGTGAAGGGCTCAGAATCAAACGATCACCAGACATCGATGGTCCATGAAAGTAGTGTATAGGACTTGCCTCTACCCAACCCAAAATATATGGTCTGATGATTGATCCATACTGATGAGAGGATCATTATGAGTGTCCAGGCTTATGTTTTCATTATTATGATTATCATGTACAAAAGCCATAAAAGAAGGGAGTGTTCTTGTTTTTATTTTTGAGCATAAATCCCACGCCAAATTCATCTAAAAAATGATACTACTTTCTTCTTCTGTATCTGCAACACTGTTTCCTATGGTGTAGCCAATAAAAACATCACCAATCTGATGTCAATCCTCACTAGAAAGAGTGACATATGTATCATTTGAAGGTGGCGTAATAATGCCATCACATTTTTCATGTTGGTACTCATTTATGTGTTAAGCAATCACTTAAGATGCTAAAATGGCCCTCCTTCTTGTCATCACTGCCGCAAGGTTATTCGTGTTAAAAATATCTAGTGTTTTCATATTCAAATTTTGAGTATAATCCCTCTTCCATAGATGCTCCACTTTCATCCCCAACAATGTTATCATTTCCTTCAAAAATACCAAGGAGGCTTTCCTCTTGTAGGGTTGTCAACAACTCTTGATATGTACCATCAAATTTCTGAACCTTGGGTGGAAATGCTTGAGGAAGACTTCAACTAGAGATTTGAGAGAATGTATGCTCTTTGGGCTACAATAATGCTTCAGCTAGCCACCATGCCCTTATCCTAAAGAAAGCATAAATAACCTTATCATGGAATCTTCATTTCTTACCATCAATTCACATATATTCTTCATAAATGCTAGGACATGTGGGGCAGTAGAAAAAGAGTTCCCCTCAAACTATGGAAGGTCCTTGCCATAGCTAGGAGGACAAGTTTTTTGTGTGACAACCTATTATTCTATGATATAAGGAAATAAAATATGCCCAGAAACTTAAGATGTGTATAAACTCATCACATGAAACTCCTATTCTATAATCTCTCATACTTCCATGAAAATTTCATTACAAAGGTGAGATATTTATAGTGTAACCTACAACTACCTTGAGCGATGTATAAGATATTCCTTTAATAAATAATGGATGGAAACTTCAACCATAATTGCACCTAGAGAAGTGAGGTGATCTTACATCCCAGTTGGAAATCCCATGGAGAAGGAAACCACCTGTATCACTTTGAAATGAGATCTTCTAATTCGTCAATATAAATTTGAAAGAGTATGGGACTTAGGCGAAAATGGACATCTTTGCTTTGACATGTATGGTTCTATGTATTCCATTTGTTTCTCTACCTTGCTACTAAATAGTTTAGTATGCATGATTTATATATGCTAATTTTATTGGTTTTTGTGGGATGGTAGTGGCACACCAACTTGGGTTTTGCTCATAGACACCAGCAAAGGGAGAATGTGAAGATAAGAAAGAGAAAATCACAGTTTCCAGAGAATTTACACAACATAGGTCCAAGGAGATAACATTGTCCCAATAGTTGAAACAACAACACTCAACATCCAAGAGAAATATTCTCACCTAGAGAGAGACAGAGTAGTAGCCATTTTGTTGAAAACCAACATTATGAACCGTGGCTTGGAGGAACATCACAATGGATTTCTTTTGATTTTCCCGTAGAAGTTTGTTTGAGCTTCAGTTCTAGTCACAATCATCATTTTCAGCAGCAGTTGCATTGCCCTGCTCTACCATCGTCTGGGTCTAGGTTTTTTCTCCTAATTAGATCTATTTTTCCGCAGAGGAATATACTGGGCTCTCTTTATGATTCACCTTCATCCTCCTCTATCTTAAGGGAAGTTATTGCATCTAATCAATCTCCTGTTGGTGACTGTGTTGGGAGCTCTATGGGAGCTCTTTGCATGAGCCATTGTCATTAGCACTGTCTAGGGAAGCTATTGTAGCAAACTTCACTGACCAATAAAAAGACATTAGCTTTTGATTCTTCCACCTATTTTATTTTCTTAATTCTTTGAAAACTCTTTGATTGGAATTTACTCTTCATATCACTTTTCCTCTCATTTCCTAAAATATCAACAATTTTATCCCAGGGAAGCCTCCCTTCAGTCGGGGAGAGGCAACTTAAAGTGTAAAGGAGAGAGGGTTAGGTGATAATGGTATCCCTCTTAGTTAATGAAATATTTTCTTAATCTTTAGGACTTTATGACAAACAATGAGGGTTTATATGATAAAATGATCTAATGACAATGTTTCAACAATGCAATTTTGGGGCAATCTATTTTATTTTTAGATAATTGTATCAATGTAAACAATTCTGCCTCGCTGAGCACTTTTAACGTATGTATGGTGATTGGTTTAGCACCCATTCATTATTCATTGATTTCAAACCCTAAGTATATGATGTCAAATGAGGGCTCTTTTCAACCCTTGACAACTCTCTCGAAGCCTTTACTTCTAAGATAGGTCTCTATCCTTGCAATAATTCTGGTACCTGTAATGACTGCCAGAAATAATTTGCTGGAATTTTAATAAATCCTCTCTCATGGCTCTTTAAATATTTCTCTGATACTTTAGATTTATAGGCATTCTGATCAATTATAGGTCTTTAATCCTCACTTTCACTGCGCCGCTCTGATTCCTTCAATAGGTCAGAGTTAACCTCTAATTCCTCATGCTTTGTTTCTAGCTGTAGGGTGAAATTCATAGCACAATTATTATATTTAGTTCAAGATTTAAACGTGAAATATGTTTAAAATATTATTGTGACATCGGCTTTAAATACTCTGATATGTCACCAGGCTAGTTCTTGTGCTTTTTAAGACAAGATATGATCTACAAGATGATACATATGGATTTTAGATGGATTTGGAGGTTCATAGATAATTTTTTGGTCTCTTGTTTACTAGCACGAAATAAATAAACACAAATTATTTCAGGCACGAAGACTAGGAATAATTCATTTAAGAAATATTCATTTGTTAATATGGAACAAAAGTGCAAAGAATATACACAGATGAATCAAATTTCTGTTTATATCCATAGATCGGACCCCGACAATGTGTTGTTCATCAGGAGTATTGTATTTGGCAATTGGGAGATATGGTCATGACATGAGAAGCATGAATTTCGAGAGAAGTGGCATGAACCTCCAGTATTTCACTAAGGCTAATATTGTGTCTACTGTCACAAACACTTGGACTCACTAGTCTCCACATAATATCCCTATACCTAGAAAAGAATGGTTGGAATACTTCCGAGACGTGATTTTAGCATGATTGCCGCTACTGTTGGAAAGTTTACGGGAAACTTTGATCTTCAGTCTGGGGTACTACGCAAATTGTATGATGAGTTTGGAGATATTTTCCTATTCCAGCATGAGTATTATGTTGAGAGAGCCTTTCTAGAGGATTTGTTGGTCATGTTTCAGAGTAAGTGTTCTAGTTTGGAATCTCCAGATGTAGAGTCAGGGTTTGTAAGGCAACATCACACATGCTTGCATCATAAATATGTTGCTATCAATAAGAAGTGGCTATAACATTCTAGATCTTCAGTGATCAAATAGAGAAGACACTTGGAGTTGTTGCTGGGCTTGAAATAAACCTGGTTTGTGCTGATTGAGGTGATGGTCACATGATTTTGTTTTCCATTAGTTCAGGCGCAATGAGGAAAGTACCTTTAGTATGAACAAATGGGTATGGCATCAAATTTTTGAAGGGCATCAAACCAGCATTGGATTTAGTCTTTATAACAGGAAAATTCATCTTATGCATGAAGGTTATGTAATCCTACGCTCAGGATACACCTTAAGACAATAAAATCTTGATATTCGTATTTGGTGATCTAAATCATAAAGGGGGAATTATTTGTTTGAAGAAAATATTGAACCCCCTCATTCATAAGTTGGAACCTATTTCATTTCTAGATCGATTGCCAATGAACCAATAATAACTCATCCAAATTTAGGTGCAGATTCAGGGTACAAATGATTTGTGGTTGATCTAGTTTTGTTAGCTTCTACTAATGAAAAATTCCACATAGTCAATCTCTTCTTCTATAGAGGTAAAAATATCAACTAAAAGCTTAAATATGTCCATTGTTTAAGTTCCAAGAAAGCCCTACCTTGCAATCACATCTATATTGGTATCTAATTGTGTTCAAGAATCAATCAAATTTGAATGAATAATGGTCCTCAATGCATTGATTCATTATCTTCACTCATAAATTATTTAGTGACTTTTATTATTTCCATAATAGTTCTAAGATTCCCATAATTTGTTTCTAGACATGCTTGAGTTGTGGATCAACAAAGTTGTGAGTGGAAACAAGGAAAGGTGATCCAACAACAACCCCAAAGTTGAAAATTGTTGGCTTTGAGAAGAGTTTGTGACCTGTTAGAGGTAATTCTGCCAAACCTGAGTTGTAATTTGCAAATTATCTTGCTAGTTGAACTGTAGTAAGTAGGTTATTTTTGGTAGAAGCCAAAACCCTTCATTTATTGATCTCGAATTATTGAGAAAATGACTCAAATTGATGAGTTATTAGAGTTACTAAATAATCTAATACTCTCTACTATCAACAACACAAACACACTCAATAAAGCAACTTCTACTAGACAGCAATTTGTGGTCATCTTTGAAACAATATTAGGTAACACTTTCTTTTTCACATAAGACATCAATTTATTACTATATTTGTAATTATTCTAAGAACTATTTCAAGTTAATTTCTAAATTTGTTGGTTAAGCTTAAACAACCATTCATCAAAACAATTTGGCTTCTCCTACCATTTGTTTGCGATCTTCCTTAAAACATCATATTCCTAGAATATACTTATTCCTAGAGTATATTTAACTATTGGATACTATCTACTTACATGTTTCAGTTCTATTTTTCACTCTCACACACCTTAAAAGAAAAAAGCTTTGAAACCTAATATTTAAACACTATGGAAAATTTACATTATTCATCTGCAAGGAATATGAAAGTGATAAATGAACTTGAATAGTCTTTGCGAATCCCAAAGGCCTCTTAAAAAAATAAAACTCAAAAAATAAAAGTCACATAATATTATATTATATTTGAATCTCTGTATCTGGTTAAGACTTATCCTTCCATTTATACCTGCCTGACACTTTTCTTATCCAGCATAATCTCAAGGACTCTATAAAAATTAAACATTTTGTAGAGTCCAAGAACAAAGCAGAAATTTAATGTCTTAAATAGAAAATTTCAGGCACTTTATCTCATACACCTTCACTTCTGAACTTTGAAAATGGTGGAGGCTCTCTCACAGGTTTTTGAGTTTCCAGACTATTTGATTGAAGAGATGTTGACATGTGTGTCAACATAATATATATGGAAACTGGGGACCCTCCACGAGGAATGGAACAAAATTCCATGGTTGATCGCAGGTGATGTGGACAACAATCGGGAATTTTGGGCATACTCCACCCACTCAGGAAAATGGCAAAGCACCTCTCTATCACTTCCCTTCATGAAATTTTATCAAGAGGATGCAAAGAAAATTCCTGCTCCCTTTAGTTACTTGGCATCAACCACAGGCTTGTTCTTGTTTCAAAGAAATGTCAGCCGCTCCAAATATAGTTTTAAATTTTGGAGAAGGCATTTATCTTAGCAAGTGTAGATTTTGAAATATTTGAGAACTTTCAATTACACCATCAAATTTTCAAAAATTATCTTTTTCAAATTTGGATTTTGAAATATTTTAGAAATCCAAAGTATATCATCAATTTTTCAAAAATTTGTTTTTCTTGATACAAATTCTGAAATATGTCGAAAATGTTCAGTACACCATAGGAGTTAAACTTCCTCCAAATAGTTCTCTAAGCATCATGGCTGGCTAAGACTTGGTTTCCATAGGAGCTGCAATGACGCTACAATAATTTCCCGATAGGAGCTGTCCAAAGTGGAATTTGACCCTAGTTGTCAATTTTAACAAGTATTTACATGGTTGAAACAATTTCAAGATGCATAGACGTTTGGCCTATATAAATTAATAATGGGCATTTTTAGAAAAACATTTGAAATTCTGGTTACAAATCATGTTAAGATTATGAATTAAAAATAGTTGCACAATGATTTTCCGAGTTTTGGTGCAACAATAAATCAACTCTCAAATTTGTTTTAGTAATATGTTTTATTTCTGGTTTTAGTTCCATTTGAGGAATCCATCGATAGTACATTTTGAATCAAAGTGTTTCATCCAAATAGTAATATTTCTTCATGTTTTTTGGAGCTTTGAATTGAAATTTCATACTTTTCTTCCTTGCTCTTTTTTTATAATAACCAACATGTTTGTGGAATTTTACTTACTTTTTCATTTATTTATGTGCAAAAACAGATGGAGTTGTTTTATATAATTGCTACTGGTGAAGAAAATCCTATCGACGGCGCGGTCAAGTGTCGAGAAGCTTGTACATTTGCTGAAATTCGTGATGAAATTGTGAATGATGAAATTGTTGGATACCCTTTTGATTTCATCTAGGATGGAATAGGTTTAAATCCAAAGCAAGAGAAGAAATGGAAAGTTTGTACAACACTTGTAGGCATCGAGAGGAAACTAGGCACATTTGGTGTGGAAGAACAATGTTCAAATGTAGTGAAAACAATACCAATATTTGAAAACATTGAAGTGAATGTGGAGGAACCTATGCATAAACAACCAAGAGTTGAAAATATGTCTTTGTCAGTGGAACAAGCCATAGTTGTTGATCCTAGTGTATTGGCATCTTGGGAAAAAAAGTTAAAAGCTTAATGGAAGAGTTTTTCAATGAGAAAATTACTCTCAAAGTATATTTAGAAAAGGGAGAATCTAAAATAAAGATCCATTGTGAAATTTGTGGCATTGATTATGGAACAGGTGATGTATCCTTGGTAGTACGAACAACACACAACTTCAAAAACCATCATATGAAAACAGGGGCCCATCAACAACTCCTATCAATGCCAAGTGGTAGTGAAATTCCTTCATGTAACGAAGTACAACAGACAGTGATGGCTGGATATCAATTTCATATTGATCAAGAGATCAAACTTCTAGATGATTTCAACAATACACAAGAGACTAATTTGTTCAAGGTGGTGGAAGCAACACTTGCAGACTATAAGGAGATGAAAAAAGTGAGAGTGGAATGTATACGATGCAATAAATGGTTTTGTTTAGTGTCAAAAAGTGGTAATATTGTCAGTTTTCTAAATGAACACATGAAATCAAAGAAGCACACTACTACTACTACAAATGAGGGTTCACATGAGGAGATTGGGTTGAGGAGTGGCACGGTTGGGAGACCCAAAAATCCTACCAATGATAAGTCCCAACAAAGTTTGACTAGGTTCTTGGTCCCATTATCACCATTAGTATTACATAGGGGTTCTACAAGTGCAGATCCTTCTGCTTCAAGTATGTTAATTAACAACTTAGACTAAACTTGAATATGAATTTGTATATTATTTTATTTATCTTACTTCAAATTTATTTGTTTGTTGTCATCTTATTACAGCTCAATTATCTCCTTTGTTACTACAATGTTGGGGGTATTGGTATCCTAATATTGATAGAAATGGGGAGAGATTGGAAACAAAGGTCCTAATGGATGATCATAGGGGTGGAAAATTATGGGCCGTAGAGAAGCATACCAAGATCATGTTATGTTATGAGGGTATTGAATGTCGTATTGATGGTACATATAGGCATATTCATTGCTAGAGGGCTTCTGAAACAGGGATCCCATTTGATTCATTAACATGCAACTTTTGTAAGTTGGTTCTAGAATGTGCTGACTTCAGGATGCGATTATATTGTGAATCAATGTGCACCAATAAAAGAAGTGAATAAGATACATGAAAAGGTAGAAGACTCGACTATTTGACTCACAATGAATTGAAGAATGTTGCATGGGTTACAAATGATAACCATAGATCAACATTGCGATCTCTTTGATGGGAGAGGACAAAGGTTGCTACACTCTATTAGAATGAGATCCCTAAAGGAAAAGTTGTTTGAATCGATAGAAAGGAACGATGTCTTTAGGTTTTGCAAGGATGCGTGTGAGGCACATAAGCAAGGAAAATTACAAGGTAAAGATGCAGTTTGGGAATTTGTCAAGGATATTTTTCATAACTGATGCATGCAAAAGCATGGAGAAAGTATAGTACATCCACAAAATCCCTTTATGAGATGATCAAGTTATGGGGAGGCCCTAGATTACATAGCTTTATTAGCTTGAATCTAGATGGTCCTTCAATATCTACGAATTTAAGGCAAGTTAGAAAGTCATTAGCATATATCCCAGGGGAGCACGAGCATATTTTTTAGGCAGTCGGAAAAGTTTATTCTTCTTATAAATCCAAGCATGGTATAGATGGCCCAATTCTCGTATTGCTCGCGGAAGATGAAACAGTTGTGAAAAAATATGTTAGGTGGGTAGCAAAAAGTGATACACTGGTGGGGTTTTGTGTTACGAAAGAAGAACATCAATTCCAATCACATTTCTTGGTAAAATTTGGTGACGGAGCTGTAGGCTATGAGATTATAACAAATTCTTTTAGGAACAATGTTATTGGCCATTATGCACGTGTTATTATTGCAAACTCTTTACATGAAAATATTCCTTGTTTATTTGTGGTTATTCATCCAACATGCAATAGGTTCAATGCAAATTTTGTTTATCAACAATGGGAAAAGGTAGAATCTATGTGGAAGAAA
>APFE030571309.1:3128-42022 GCA_000404065.3 Pinus taeda
AGGGCGGGGATCCAACACCTACTTACCTTCCAACCATCATCTTTGTTGAGATTGATAGGCCTTTTTTCTCAATTTCTAAAGCTTCCCTTAACTTACGATGATGGAACTGAGCCACCTTGGCAATAACCTTGGCCTCCTCTATACAGACATGGTGCCTGGTCTTGTCCACATGCTCCGCTAAGGCTGAAGACTTTGTTCTCGCATGTATCAGGTCAGCAGCATGTTCGCAGATTCTTTGCTGGATGGATCGCCCTGTTTCTCCTATATAGGGTGTCCCACACGAACAAGGAATCAAATAAACCCCCTTCATGTCCATAGGGTTAACAGGATATTTCACAGACCGAAAGGAATTACGTATGGTTTTGAGGGGCCTGAAGGTTGAGGGAATATCAAACCTTCTGAGGATCCGAGCAATCTTTTCTGTGGTCCCCTGGATATAGGGAAGATGGACACCCAGATGGCATTCCTTAGGCTCCTTCTTCTTAAACGCATTTCTGGAGGCTTTAAGGAAAGCTTTCCGACCTAGGTGCCTACTATATCCGTTTTCCACAAAGACATCAAGGAGGTGGGATCTCTCACTATCCAAGCTCTCATTTTCCGAAATCCTGAGGGCACGAGTAGCTAGGGTGTTAAGTACCCCTATCTTCTGAGTCGGGAAATGGTGGGAATCGGCGTGAAGATACTGCTCCCTGTGCGTTTTCTTACGAAACACAGAGTGGGAGAGAGAACCGTCCTCCTTCCTAGAAATAAGAATATCCAGGAAAGGGAGGCTACCATTGACCTCTTTTTCCATGGTGAACTTGATAGCCGAGGACTGGCCATTGAGGTGATTGAAGAAGAGATCCATCTCCTCATGGCCAAGGGACCAGATGACATTCGTGTCATCTACATACCTTTTCCAAAGCTTCGAAGGGAGATGAGCAGAGGCTAGAGCTCTGGCCTCGAAATCTTCCATAAATAGATTTTCCACAATCAGGGAGAGGGGGGAACCCATGGCAACACCACATGTTGTAAATCTACACCAGAAATATAGCTCTGATACCACTTGTTGTAGCTCTGATACCACTTGTTGTGGATCTAACCCAAGAATATTTTAGATCTGATAAGAAAATACAATATAATGCAAATAACCCAGATATGATATGAAATGAATCTTTATTATCAAACCCTTAAGGTAGGGCAACACCACACAATCACTCCTTAAGGAAGGAGAATACTCCACAAGCCATATGCTTGTTCATACAAGACTATTTCTCTTCATCTTCATATTCCTCCATGTGGAGTCTCTAGCCTCTATATAGGCCTCATACATACAATACCATGCATCAATACCATGGTTTACTCATACCATCACTAATACCATGGGCCCATTACATTATTATTAACTACTTGTGGTCCCTTACATGACATGGGTTAACCACCTTATTTATTACTATGGCCCATCCCATTATTACATTATTACCTTGGGTACCTCCCTCGGTACCCCATATTACCCCCCTAGGTACATAACACCACAGGTCTGCTCAAAGAACTCACCCTCAAAACAGAAGAACGTGGAAGTGAGGCATACTTCAACCAGATGGGCTGTATCTGGATCTGTTAGGCGATAGATCACTTCCAAGGCCTCTTTTATAGGGATGCAAGTGTACAATGAGACCACATCAAAGCTGAACAGAATGTCTTCCGGCTCAAGCTTAATATCCTTGAGATCCATGATGAAGGATGCCGAGTCCTTCACGAAGGACTCAGTGCAGCCCACCAGGGGCTTAAGCTTAAGAGCCAGAAACTTGGCTAGAAGGTAGGTCGGCCCCCCGATGGTGTTGACAATAGGCCTCAGAGGTGCCCCTTCCTTATGAATTTTAGGCACCCCATAGATTCTGGGAGCAATGGGATTGCTCTCAATGAGCTTACAGGACAGGAAACTCACCGAGTTACTAGATTTGATGGCGAGAGCCACTGCCTTAGAGACTTTCTTCAGAGGGTTCTTGGCAAGTTTTTTATAACTGCCACTATTGAGAAGATGATCTAACATCTTCTTACGGTAATCTTCTTTGTTGAGGATGACCATCGCCCCTCCTTTGTCCGCCTTCAAGACCACCACATCTTCATTCTGATTTAAGGACTTTAAGGCACAGAACTCTTCCTTACTGAGGTTCCTCCAAGGGGATTTAGCCTTTCTGAGGATGACAGCACAATCCTGCCTGATAGTGTCCTTGATATTATCAGGCAGATCTTTAATTCCCTGTTCTACGTCACAAATAATGTCGTCTACAGGGATCTTTCTAGGGGCAAGGGAAAAGTTTAAGCCCTTGCTTAAAAGACTAAAAACTTCAGGGGAGAAAGAAAGGCTTGAAAGGTTAACGACCTTACTATTCCGGGACGAGGGACCAGAGACCTTTTTACTAAGGTCCTCATGCTCATCAAGACATAAGATACTCTTATGCGAGTCACTATCGTTAATGAAACACTTATTCTCACCAACTTTACTATTGATATTACCTAAATTATTCTTGATAATATTATTATTAGAAATCATATTATTATTATCTAACTCATTATTGATGTTGCTATATAACTCATTATTATTGTCCTTATTATTAATGCTCATATTATTATATACATTAGTATTAATATCGCTCCCTTTAATACATTCCAAATTGATGTTAATTGGGTTGCCTAGATTATTATTAGTATTACTGACATTATTGTTATTGTCGTTAATAATATTAATGTCTATATCTTCATTATTGTTAATATGTAAATTATTCATAATATTAATGTCTTTACTATATAAATTGTTCCTATTAATAATACCTTCATCTAGGCTATTATATAAATTATTTCTATTAATAATACCATCAACTTTATTCTTGTTAGTGTTTTTATTGGTCTTACATAAATCATTGACCAAGTCATTCATAGCGCTATTATTCATAGCAGTTTATTACAATTTCTCTTTATTTCACTACACTGATGATTTATGGATTTATATGATATGTTTAAGTGGTTAAATGAATGCGGCAAAGTAATTTATGAATGTTAAGAATAAAACATAATACAAAACACCAAATCACATTATCCTTCAACGTTGCAAAAACCTGGCTCTACATCCTCCCATAATCACTTTGGGTGAGACTACGATATGCTTGCAAGTCGTTGCTGAAAGGGCGAGCAATTGAAGGTTTTGTTGGCATGCAGTATAGATAAAACTTGGGTTAGCCCAAATCATAACCAACAAATGTTTCCATTGCTAGGACTAGGATCTGTTTGAGGCATATGTGGATGTGGCACCCATCGAAGAAGGAAATTCAAGACTCGCTAAAACTGAGAGAGTGAGAATTTACAGATCAAGAGATTAGAAATCCTCGTATGATGTCTAAAAATTGGTTACAGATGTATATTTTCACAAATCTATACGAAATTTTCTTCGTGTCATTTCTTGTCGAATTGTACGAGTGAATATCAAGGTTGACTAAAAGAAAGGCATGTTTTAAAGGTGGAGAACCTACGATGTGGACTCCTGAACTGATACAGTGACTCAAAAGCACTGAAAATAGGATTTCAAGGGTTTTCAATTTCTGGATTGATAGCATCTTGGGAGGATTCATTACTGAGTTCACAGTAGACTCAATTGTTTCCTATAGAGAAGCAGAATGATGATTCTTCACAGGACCGCAAGGTAAGTATTTAAAGTCTTTGAAACTTTGGATTAAGATACTTCTGTGTGAAAAGGGAGTTTTATAGATGTAGTCAAATTGATAGTTTACTTATGTTTTGAAGAAAAGAGAATAAATCTTAGCCAAAGAACGTAGTCACGTGAAGTGGAAAGAGATATAGAGTAGATACAAGAAAGATATCTCATGGACAAGACCTAAAAGCCTTTGTAAAGACTGAGTATATTCCTCTTTTGATTGAATCTGAAAGTGAAAGAGAATATAGTCGCCTTGATAAACCCCAGGTAACTTCACAATATTCACCTTCCTAGCCGGAGAGTTTGCAGAAGCAAGAATCTAGTAATAGCCAGGGTGTTTTTAGCTCTCCCTCTCCCCCTTCTCCCCCTACTCCTCCTACCCCCCATCCCCATCCCCTTGCTCATCCACCTTCTCCTCCAAGAAGAAATATGTTTGATGATATTAAGTTTCATGTCTTCGAAGGAACTGGATCAGAGGATCCATAATAGTTTTGGTTTTTATGTGAAGTTGTGTGGACTATGAAGCATACCAACGATGAAAATACAAATAAAGTGCAACTCGTTACGACATTCCGATATAGAGAATTGACATAGAATGTGAAGTATTCAAATAATCAGATCAGAACATTTGCATATATTAAAGCAGCGAAGATCAAAGAATTTAAAAAGTTGAAGTCTGAGTCGCAATGCATCACTGAGTTGAAAGAAATTTAACAGAAACATACTGAGTCTATTTGGGAATTTGATCAAAGATTTAAGGTCTTTTTGGATTAAGTAAGCTTCGAAATAGCTCCATAGCAACATCAAGAATGGGTTATTGTTGCGTTGTTACTAGATATCAAGTTACCGTTGACGCAACAAAAGATAACAAGTTAAATTGAAGCTTTACATATTGCAATGAAGCTATAAGATTTTCCTATAGTAGATACTAATGAAGGTATGCAATATATTTAGATTCAGTCAGAAAAACTAACCCTGCATATACAAGATATCAAGAAAGTCATAGAAGTATGGTGTACGAAGTGCAGATCGAAGGGCCATTCTAAAGAACAATGTCCTATCTTTAGGGATTACATGGCTATTGGGGCACAAAATCCCTTAAATGCATGATCCGACCTATGGTGCGAGATATAAGATTAGAGGCTAACATCGGTTAGAACAATTTTACTTATTACAGAAATATGTGCAGACTCCAAGGGACCTATATTGAATATTTTTTAAATCAGTAGGACAGGATGAGAACAATTGTCGAACTTATGAAATAATGATGGAGCACGGTGCTAACACTTATAGAATGCAAGGAGAAGAACATGGACATGAAGGTAGTGGATAGCATGGTGGTCAAGGAGGCTAACAAGGAAGAGGTCGAGGTGTTGGAGCTGGTTGAGGACATGGACAGATTATTTTCTATAAATGCAGCGAGGCAGGTCATTTTGTGTGAGAATGTCAAAACCCTACAATGACATGTAAGTAGTGTAAATCATTTGACCATGTAATTGAATAATTCCTTGTACTTATGGAAAAGATGCAAGAAAAAAGGAATCAACCACTGACACAGAATATTAAAATGATGATTGTTGAAAGGAGGACCAATGGACCTCGAATTAGTATTGTCACTAGAAGTGGAGTTGTGACCGGAAGTGATAAAGCAGATGAGAAGAAAGAATCTGAAGGTACATGGGTTACAAGAACTCTTGAGAAAGTTCCTTTTTTATATTCAGAAGGAAAAAGAATTATTTATGGAAGAAAATCAAATATTTATGGATGATGGAGCTTAGACCTCCAGTCCACAGCCAAAGCAGAGAACTAGATGCGACATGTCATCATCTTCAGCACAGAATTAAGCTTCGATGTTGAACTGAGCTTCGACACAGGATCGAGCTTCGACATAAGACCAAGATTCAATAAACGAAGAAGGAATTCCAAAGTCTTTCCTACATACTTGTATGAAATTATTAAGAGATCAAAAGGTGGTAGAAGGGCTGGTGAGCACCACTATTGCAGCAATAATGTTGCAACTCTTGGGTTGCCTACTTTACTTTTATCAACCCAGTAGTTCGTAACAAACTTGGAAGCATCGGCATTGTATGCACAAGTACTAGTTCTTATTACAAGTTGTCACTTGGTCAACCGGTGCAAGATCACTAGGAACTCAAGCCAACTTCTATGGATTCCAGAAGAAGCTCTATATGTGATGAAAAGAGAGAAAGATTACTCTGTAGATGTTACTCTAACTACAAAAAGGAGAAAGACTGAAATGTAAAGCAAGCCTAGTAAATCCTAATTAACCAACTAATTCTAATTTTGTAGAAAGCACTATGAAAAACATGAAAGGAATGCCACTATCTACTCAAGGAAGTAAACAACATATAATTATGCTATTTCTGGAAGTAAATAAGCAAAGAACATATTTTTGGATTTTTATGTATTTTTATGTGAAATTGACATGCATGTAATTTATTTTGTGTGAGTTTAGCAGTGAATAGATGGCGTTGGATGGAAGTTTTGGTACTTAAGAGGATGTAGGATGGTGTGGATGGGTCCTAGGAGGTCTTAGATGGCCTTCTAGAGGCTTTTCGCACACTTGGCCTTCAAAAGAAAGCCTACAAGAAAATCTACAGGAGGACACAGGAAATCTATAGGAGGAAAAATTGTTTTTAGGGTGTAAGAGGGGGTGGAAAAGTGGATGAAGGTGGGGATGAGGTGTTAGGGTGCCTATGGTCTACCATGAACCACCAGGAGAGAGAAATATGATTAGATTTTCTCAAGGAGAGCGGAAGAAGTTCTAGGAAAAATGCAGGAAACTAAGGCAGAATTGAGGTGGGGTTTAGGCGACCTGTAGGGCATGGATCAGATGGAGGATGTGATGGCTGATAGGTTGGCCTATTGCTAGAAGAGATTTGCTGCAAAGGAACTAACAGCCAACCAATAAGATAAAACAAGTAATGAAATAAGTGCATCTAGAAAAACAAAGTTTTGCATCAGACTAGTCTAAACTATGATCTATGGAAGGAAATGCTGAGAAATACTATAGGAAGTGAAAGCATGAAAGAAGACTATTGCAAATCAGGAAGTAAGCATGATGAATAATATCTAAAGTGAAGAAATACTGGTCTATTAACCTTCTAAAAAGCTGCAAACACTAGAAGTCCTATGAAGGAGGAAAATCTGTGTTTTTGGGCAGCAAGAGGGTCTTTGCCTCAAATCATGGTCCCAAAGGGTGGAAGAGAGGCCAAGGCACTGCTGCTGGCCTTTTGAATCTTTGTTGATCACTGTTTAACCTACTACAGAAAGCACAAATGGAAGAAAACTACTAGATCATCAAAGGCAATCTATTCTTAACCATAAAAGAAATACATCTAACAGCAACCTAATCTATAAACGAAATAAAACATACAAATACAAGTAAAGAGGAGCTTGGATGCTTGGATTGGGACCTAACCCAAGAGCTTCAGCCCTCTGAGATAACTCGGTGCTAACTCAAAAATGATTCCATCTTTATTTCCAAAACAATAGCAAGATTACATGAAACTGTCACAAAATAATAAGCTCGAAGTTGAGCAGAGTTTACATAAGAAAAAATCCAACAAAAATCTGACCCTAGTGAGGCCCTAGGCCTCTCTACTTATACAAGTGAAGCTGCCAATAGCTTCCTTAAAATTAGGGAGGATTGGCTCCCAAAAATCGAGATAATCATCAGTCATCCTCCACTTGCTCAGTTGCCTTCTAGTGCATGATTCGGCTGCCTGTACTCCAAGCTGAATGAAGGGGAATTTGAAGTGAGGAGTAATAAATGAGGGGGATTCCCTCCTATAATTCCTCTCCTTTTTCCACTTCGAGCTATTCCTGCCATTTTCCCACTAGATCTTTGACTTTGACCTAAAAAATCATCAATAATCTACATTAAATACACATTAAACCACATGGCACAATAACTAACTCAACTCACTCTATAAGCATAAATATAATCATAAAATCATGTAATAAGCTAAGAGAATGGTTGATTTGACTAGGTTAGGAGGTAAAATGAGCCCATATAATTACCCATTTATGAGGCTCATCAAGGGCTTCAAGATTTGATAGCTTCTTGTGCATCCAAAGAAATACTACGAAGTGAGATGCGCACAGTCAATAATTTGCATCGACAAAAAAGAACCAGAAGAGAGATGAGGCTTAGTGCGCAGATAGGATTATATGAGATGGATCAATTTATTTTGTATCTGGGATCTGATGCTAATGCCTTAACAAAGTAGACATGGGAGTTAATGGGTAAGTCAAAGCTAGAGTGGTCACCTATTTAGTTAGGGATAGAAAATCAGCAAAATATCTTCCCCTTAGGAAGACTAGCAAGTGTAATAGGGGACATTGAAGGAGTTCGCACTACTGTTGATTTTGAAGTAATAGAGATCGTTGATGAAAGAAACCCTTATCATGCATTGCTTGGACTTGATTGACCATTTGAAAATATGGATATCATTAATTTGAAGAAGAGATAGATGATATTTGAAGGGAATAATATGTGAGTAATTGTTCCCTTGGATCCATAAGAAAAGAACCAATTAGAGAAGACTATTGTGCAATTGATATAGATAATATTGCGCAAAGGAATAGGATTGGGTTAACCCTATTGCATAAGGAAAGTTGACTTGGGAGCATGATAGTTATTGTGCCTCAGACTCAGAAGAAGAGTTGGAAAACTGGCAGAATAGGTTGCATGAAGTATCCACAAGGAATTGTGAAAGAATTACCAAATCAATTTGTTGTATGATATATGAGGTATGTAATATTCCTTGTTTTTATGGCTTGGGTGATGTAAATATTTTTATTAATGATTATAAAGAGCAGGTTCCAGAGAATCAAAGGTTGTTAACCTTGAATATAGCCCTAAAAGCTACCCCTACTAGATGGTGGGGTGCACACAAGAAGAATATAGAAGGTTGGTAGGAATGTCGAAGATTGATGTGGATAAGGTTTGGACAGAGAGATACATAAGTAGAGATAAAATATGATGGTGAAACTAATCCTAAGAAGCATATCCAACTATACACTACAACATGGAACGAGATTCCACAACAAGAATGGGTACATGGATTCGTTCATACATTAGAGACAATCCCTAAGAATTGGTACCTAGAAACAAATTATACATGGTTGATGGATTCATATTAACATTTACCTTTGATAATGATTTTGCAAACAAATATTTGGCCCTTCAAATAGTCAAGAAGAGGATCTTTGAGAATGTAACCCCATTGGCATGGCAACAACCTTATTGGGCTACACATATAGAAAATGCACTAGAGTGTTATAACCTTACTGCATATGAAGAAGAAGATCCTCGCAACATCGACATAGCAGAGTCAGAAGGATACCATGAAGTAACTGGACTTGAAATAGAGATACCATACACAATGAAGCCACTAAAGACTAAGAAGGTGAACATAGGATCAGAGAAGGAACCCAAGTTTGAAATAATAGGAGACTACTAGGATGAGGAGACAATCAATAAAGTTACAAGGTTACTTCATGAATATCAAGAACTATTTCTCACCAAGTTTTCAGAGATGAAGGGTATAATAGGAGATATAGGAGTCATGAATAATCCCCTTGAGCCTAATGTGAAGCCATTCAAGCAAAGACCTTATATTCTCAATCTAAAGTATAAGGAGAAAGTAAAGATAGATCTTGATAAGATGATAATAGCATAATTATTGAACCAGTAGAAGAATTAGAATGGGTAAGTCCTATGGTGGTGCAAGAAAAGAAGACTCAATGATAGATTTGAATCTGTGTTGATCTAAGGAAGTTTAATGATGCATGTTTACATGATCACTTCCCTACCCCTTTCACAGATGAAGTGCTAGACAATGTAGGAGGTCAGGAAGCTTATTCATTTATAGATGGATTTTCAGGTTATCATCATATCAGGATTGCACCTAAAGATTGGCATATGACCACATTTGCTACAGAATGGGGCTCATATCAATACATAGTAATTCCTTTTGGATTAAAGAATGCCCCTGCTATATTTTCCATGGTGGTGTTCGCAACTTTTGAGTATATCCACAAATATTTAGAGGTATATTTTGATGATTGGACAATATTCGGGTTGCTAAGAAAACATATTGGAAGTTTAAGACGTACGCTCGACACATGTAGACAGTATCATATCTCTTTGAACTTAAAGAAGCGCATATTTTTTGTACCCTTCAGTATATTGTTGGGACATATTATTTGCAAGAAAGGACTAATGATGGACCTTGTTAAGATTGCTATAATTGTGAATTTTCCTTCACCTAAGACAGTAAGACATCTTCGCACTACATTGGGACATATTGGGTATTACAGTAAATTCATCAAGGGGTATCCGCAGATCATTGCGCCTATGGATAAATTGTTAAAGAAGGATGTAACTTTTCAGTGTAATGAAGAATGTTAGAAGAGCCTCGATATATTGAAAGAAAAAATGATAGTTGTGCCTATATTAGTGTTCCCTGATTTGAATAAGGAATTCCATGTCCATGTGGATGCCTCTTATATAGCTTTGGGAGTAGTATTGGCACAACCTACTGCAGGAGGAATTGATAATCTTATAGATTCTTCATGTAGAAAGTTATCTAAAGCATAAAAGAATTACACCACTACAGAAAGGGAAGGACTGGATATGGTATATGCTTTGGAGAACTTTAGACACTATTTTCTAGGATTGCACTTCAAAATGTTTACAGATCATTCTACACTGAAGTATTGGGTTAATAAGCTTGTCTTAGGAGGAAAGCTTTGCAAATGGTTACTATTATTCCATGAATATGACTTTGAAATCATTGTTAAACCAAGAAGATTGAATTCAGGACCTGATCATCTGTCAAGAGTAGAAATAGGGGAAGAACTAGCCAACATAGAGGATAATTTGCTTGATGCACAGTTATTTGCAATCAGAGTTGCAAATGACCATTTTGTAGATATAATTCAGTTTTTTACCACATGGATAGCTCCTTCAAAGTATATTATGCAGCAAAAGAAAGAATTAGTTGTTAAGGAATCTGAATTTTCTTTAATTGCTGGACAGTTATATAAGATGGGACTAGATGAAATATTGCACAAATCTATTCCTAAACATGAAAGACAAATGATTCTAGCAGAAGCTCATGGTGGCGCACCTGGTGGACAATATGCGGGAAAAGATATTGTGTAGAAGATTTTGAGAGCAGGATTGCAGTGGCCTACACTACATAAAGATGTGAAGGAGTACTACAGAGCAAGTGATGTGTGTCAAAGAATAGAGAAAACCTTGAAGAAGAGATGAGATGCCATTGGTACCACAAGTTACGTTGCAGGCCTTTGATAAGTGGGCAATTGATTTTGTTGGACCCATCAACCCAACTAGAAAGAGGACTGGTGCGAGGTACATAATTGCAACAATTGATTATTTGACTAGATGGGCCGAAGCACAACCAGTAAGGGACTACAACGCAACGACTGTTGCGAGGTTTATTTTTTAGTATATATTGTCTAGATTTGGATGTCCAAAGATTTTGATGAGTGACCAAGGTTCCCACTTCCAGAATAAAACTATTGAAGCATTAACTGAGGAATTCCAAGTTTATCATAAAAAGAGTACCCCTTATCACCTTCAAGCCAATGGAACAGTATAAGCATTTAATAATATTTTGGAAAATGCACTGACTAAGGTATGCAATGTGAACAGAGATGACTAGGACCTAGAATCCCAACAATTTTATGGGCTTATAGGACCACATGTAAAAATTTGACAAGTGAGACACCCTTCTGATTAGTTTATGGGTAAGAAGTTCTGATGTCCATGGAGTACATCGTCCCTAGCATGAGGATTACAAATTTTACAAATATGGCATACCTTGATATAATGGAGGAAAGAATGTCGCAATTGATTTCTTTGGAAGAAGACAAATTTATAGCAGGATTTAATCAGTAGGTACAGAAATCAAGAGAAAAGGCTTTGCATGACAGACATATTAAGCAGAAGAAGTTACAATTAGGAGAACTTGTTCTCCTCTATGACAGTAAATTTGTAAAATTTCTATGAAAATTCAAGATGCATTGGTTGGGCCCATATATTATCAAGCATATTACTAATGGAGGCACAATTCAATTAGCAAAGTTAAAAGGAGAATTGATTCAAGGAAGAGTAAATGGAAGCAAGTTGAAGCTATAAAGAGACAACCTTGTCCCTACAGCCTCGCTCTAATGAAGAAAGGAGAATATTCTTAGTGCCAACTATAGTTGAAAGTCGGCACTGAACTATAAACTACGTTGTAGAGAGATTCAAAGTAGGGACTTACTTCACTACAGTCTGGATTATGTCGAAGTACATAGGAGCTGCGACATAAGAAGGGTTGTTCCCTACAAGATGGATTTTTCGAAGTTTGTCAGAAAAACAAAAATATGACTGGTAAAAGGAAAATTTAATGTTAAAAATTGTGGAAAGTTGCATTTATGAGGATAGATTGGCAGGATATAGGGATATATATGAAGTTAATGAATACAATTTGAACACAATATGAGCTATTAATGAGGCTAGAAACTTGAAATTGCTATAAAAACCTGCATCTCGCCAAGATTTAACACTTTGCTGAATTGAGAATTCGAGTGTTGCTACTATGAAGAAATTGCAAATAATTTCCTCAAGAAAATCCTATCAACTGAAGAATTCGTTCGTATATTCAACGAAAATGGCTTAGACGAAGTTATGGAAGCAGTAAATAGTACGCTCGTAGCATTGGTCAAGATACCTGCAGCAGCATCACCCTCAAAATAACGGAGATCTCCATGGAAGAAACCAACCAAGGAACAGAGAAAAAAGAAGAAATAGACAAGAAATATGTCGAAGAACCCGAGAAAATCAGAGATAGCGAGGAAGAAATGGAGGAGGTGTAGATGGAAACAGGCGTAGCATTTCCATCACCTCTCCCACCATACATTCCACCAAGAAAACCAAATGCTAAACCAGTGAAAGACTCGAAGGATGCGAAGTTTGGCACCTTCACACCCTTATTGCTAGAGGAAGTACCATTTATGGGGGAATTACTTGGGAAAATACTGCAACTGAAGTTCACAGACTACAACTTCAATGATAGGAAGAAATACCCATGGTTCACACCAGACTGTTACTTGAAACAAGTAAACTACCCAGAGAGTGGTGTGATGAGGTTAGAGCCGCAACAGTGGGAAAATGGGTTGGTGCAGTGAGGATTGATGAACATGTTGAATGTGTCGCACTTTGGCAGAAGTCCGGGGAGCACGGCTTGTGTGCGACAATTGCTCATGCTAGTGCACGATGGATGCTTATGGATAAGAAATAAGATCCATATAGATCTAATGTTGATATGGAGAATCACCATGCTACCCTATCAGGGGTGGAACCTCGCGGAGGAATTCAATGGAAAAGATCGGGATCGCGCCATAGCCGAGAGCATGAAGAAAAAGTTTGTTCTAACAAAGCAAAGAGGTATTATGACAAAAATTCAAGTAGTGGCTAGGCAGTTCACTTCATAGCACACATATTAGCTGGAAATATCATGATAAAGTGTTTGGCTAATGATGTCTCGATAGCAGTAGTTTCATTAGATGTGCAATGTGCCAATGGGGTTTAGCACAACTAGGTCGAATACCTTTGCAAAGAATTTCTAGATGACCGCCGCAAGATCTGGGAAAAAGGTACAACATTTCATTATGCTTGGATAATTTTGATAATTGCAATGTTGGCATGGTGAGAACCGGAGGATTCCCAATTTCCTTTGGTAGCTTCAGATGTCTATGAAGTTGCATGGTATGCCTCTTTGTGGTATACTATTCAACCGTCGCGAGCAATGAAGAACAAGATGTTTTTTGTATTATACCATATGGATTTGCATATGTTGGTGAACCATCACCCTCGCCATTCACCTAAACAATACGAGAAGTATAGTGCTATTCTGAAGCTTAAGGATGATTTTCACAAAGAATACATTCAAGCTCGCAGGGATGCCAAGAAGAAATGGAATCCTCTTCCATACTTAGTAACAGAAGATGATCTCCTCGCACAAATACAATAGTGGCCTACGAAATGGATGACTACATTGGAGGCAGAGGTAGAGGCAAAAGATAGTGCGCCAGAAGAATACACCTTGCAGCATGGTTAAACAAGTGGAAAGGACAATGATAAGGATGAGCAACAATCAGAGGAAGAGGAGAAACATGAAGAGGGTTATCAGGATCCTCCTTAAGGAGATGAGCAGAATAAGGAGTCTGGAAAGGAGGAAACATAACAAGTTGTCACATAAAAGAGGAAGGCACAGGGAAAAATTGCCACGAATATCAAGAAGAAGCAGAAAACAGATAAGACAAAGGATATCACTCCATTGGTCCTTACTGATGGGGACCTCGAGTAGATTGGGGATAAGATTCAGGAGGTGACAGCAAAATCATGGAATAAGTGGGAAGATCACTACAATGCACTGTCATAACCAAAAAATGATCACCTAGCCTTTTCTAACTAGGTGGATCAAAATACACCATGTAGATTTAATTTTACCATAGTAACCATATGAACCATTAGATTGGAAATAATTAAAAAAATAAATAAATAAAATAAAATAAAATAAAAATCTTATTAATCAATTAAATATTAATTATTGATATTAACACTAAATATCTATTAATATTTATATAACCAAACGTTTCAATTAAATATTTTAATTTATCATTCTATTTTATTAGTAGTATTTAATTAAATTAAACCCTAATATTAAAAACAAGTTTAAAATGATCGGCTCCCATTCCCTGAGCATCTCTCAACCCTATTTATTCAAGTCCAATGAGATTTGTCCTACACAATTACTGATCTATCCTAATTATGAGCCACGGTGGACCGCTCGAAACGTCGATGCAAACAATCATGGATGAGAGAACTCCGGAAGAAAACTACACACAAAACACTGATCATGGAAGCCTCAAAACAATAAAGTATGGGTATGCCTCCCTCGCCTCATTTGAGATCATGTACCACCACATAAAAGGAGACTTCTATCAGTATTGTAGGTCTCACCCCCTCCATTATTTTTCCATCCTTGACTTGCCTCAAATCTCTCTCTCTCTCTCTCTCTCTCTCTCTCTCTCTCCTTTTAGCGTCTCGTGAAAGTTTAATTTACAACTTATTTCGGTCATACGATTTTCTCCTAACACTCATACATGTGGGGGCAATCCGTTATCACCAAAAAATAATCGTCTAGCCATTTCTAACTAGGTGGATCGAAATACACCATGTAGATTTAATTTTACAATAGTATAATCGCTTTCACTATGGAAAATAATTTAGTAAACCATTTTTATTAAATTATTTTATGACTTAAATTAAAAAACCCTAGGAGAATAATTAGATAAATCATTATTTATTTAATTTCCTCCAGGAATAATTATTAAATCATTATTTAATAGTTATTCCTTGTCACATTTGACTAAATCCCTTAGGAACATAAATCATTATCTATTTGAATTTCCTTATTTCTGTTATTAGAATAATTATTAAATCACTATTTAATAATTATTTTGATTTCACACCTTTCTTGTTTCCCACGAGATAATCAATAAATCATTTTATTTTTTAATTATTTCTAAATAAAATAATTTAACCATTTTAAATTCCTTTTCCCTCTCCAATAAATATAATAAATTATTCCAAGTAGTTAGATCTGAATGTGGTCAATAATATTTTTTTATTTTCCATTTTGGGGATTAACTCCATACTTTGCTATATAAAGAGGGGTTTTCATCCATTCTTCACCATGATCATTATCATCATCTACACTATCGTCATTTTATTGAGCTCCCATTTGAGTTCTTCATCTTTGTTTGGGTTTTTTCACATGATTGAGAGAGAGAATTCTATTTTTGAAGCATTAAGGATATCAAAGGACCCATCCCATGGAGGGGGACTTACATACCAATCTGTAGATCTCCTTCACGAGGTGTTATCAATAAATATTTATTCATTTAAAATTGTCTTTCCAATTGGGTTATTATTATGGATACATTATTTTACTGCTATTTTTTTATCTTTTTTTCTTTTAATGCAGATTTTCCATTTGTATTGTAGATCTAGAATGAAAACAACCATCAAATTTTTGTTAGGGTCACTTGTTACATAGTGACTTAAGTGAGGATTTTTGGTACACCTTCCAGGAATTTTCACACTAACATGCACTTCTCACAGGTGTGCAGGAGTGGATCGCAGAACTTAAAATTTTGGCACAGACTGTTAGCCAACCAACGTAGATAGAGGAAATGATTGGAGAAGAATGGAAAATAGAGCTTACAATTGTAGTGAGGTTAGCGCCAATACCTGTCGAAGCCCTACAGTTTGACGCCACCAAGGTACAGCAGCAAGCAAAAGGGTGGAAGCATGTTAACATGAACATCACAGGAGTAACATTGTAAAGACTACACAAGTTGCATATGGAGATAATTGAGGAGTTGAAGTTGCATGAAAAACATATCTCGCAGTTGAATATTCAAGTAGTGTCACGCGGAATTAGTCGATCTTGCGGACAAGATAGACCTTCCTAGAATCTAATGAAGACCTAATGACAAACAAACCAACCAGACACTATCTTTCTCTAAATGCACTTTATAAATAATGGCAAACAAATGCGTTTAAGGGCCTACCTCATGTCCAACGCAAGTTCGGAGATGCCTTCGCTCCTTTGATCCAAGTAAGTTCCTTCGTCGCAAACCTGCAAGCACAAAGAAGGCAAACAATTAAATAGCACCTGAATATCCAATATTATAAAACATATTTAACATGAAAGTCAAGGAGTCCATGAAACAAATAGCATAAGATACTTGTTGAGAAAAATGAGCTTGATTGTATTAATTCAAAAAGAAAGAACCTTACAACCTTTGCCTTGACGCTGTACAAGCTCCTTCCAGGGTCCAACAAGAAGTCTCCTCTACTTTGACAAGCTTCAATCACTCCCTAATGGGGCCAAAAAGGTATGTGATCTCTCCTCTTAGGCTCAAATAGGAAGTCTTGATTTCACTAGCATTTACCCTAAAAACTGTTCAGCTTCTAACCTCTCTAGCAACTAACCCAATGCCTCAATTTATAGTGCAATAGAGGGAAGTTACTAGGTCCTCCTTCAAAGGGATAGAATCCTCCTTCAAGGGATAGCTCCTCCTAAAAAGGGATTAGCTCCTTCTCTTTTGGGATGCATGAACCACTTTGGAGCGAACAATCCACGTCAAAATTCCTTCTAGAAACCTCTAGAATTAACCCAAAGTGAGTTTTTTAAGATAAAAATTGAGCCTTTTGACTTTCACAGGGGTACACACCCTCCCCTTTACATACAAAGCGTATAAGTACGCAGGTATTCTTGAACAAAAGGTGCGGGCCCGCAGGAAAAGGTAAGAGAAAGTGCGGAACCAGAGTTATATTGCTTTTTTGATGTCTTTCTCTCTTTTCTCAAGCTTGTTTTGAAGAGCTGAGGTTTAAGACTTGCTTAGGAAGCTGGTATAGGTGATGATAGGCCTACACCGACTGCAAATAATCAAGGTGACGATATTTTTGTGTAACAAGTAGAAAAAGAGTCGGCTTCGCTTTAGTAGAAGCTCGACCATATGATCCAAGAGAGGGATGAAGCAGTTCAATAGAAACAAAAGATCAAGGAGGTGATTGAAACAACATGTAGAGATATTATGGACCTTGATGTCCAAGAAGAATAGCCAGTAGAGGAAAGGGCCACAAAGATCGTCCTCACAGTGAAAGGATACAAGCAAAAGATTACATATGTGAAATTTAAATATGAAATGCAGATCAGTGAGTTGTAGATGAACATGCAGCCAACCACGTCATAAGAAGTGCAGGAGCAGAGGGAGACTGGCTTGAAGACTGCAATGGCCAGCATCTCTGTAGTAGTGACAAACTATGGAAAACTATTAGATGAGAGTTTACAGATTTGAACTTCATTGCAGGAAGATCCAAATGTGAAAAATTACAAGAAGAGATTCAGCAAAAGCAACAATAGTGGGAAGAAATTCGGGCAGCTATGAAGACCTTACCAATCTCACACAAGATCACCAAAATCAGTGAGGGAAAGGCCCTCTAGAAGAAGATTGAGGAACTAAATAAGGAACAATAGGTTTTAACACAGAGGACTCAGCCATGGTAGGATGAGGCTCTCCAACTATCACAAGTAGTTGATGAGAAACTTCAAGAGCTTCGACAGAGGGAGACAACGATGGTGCAGAACGTTGTAGAACATGTGACGAAAGCACTGTTGGAAGAGGTGTGCAACAAAGAAAATCAATTAGCAAAGATTCTACAGAATTTCAAAAATACTTAGAGTACTATTGCAGCAAAAATCAAAAGCAAAGTAGTTGAGTGACTCAGGATGAGTCACATGTGAATGTTGGAGGCCAAGTACGAAGTAGACTGCGCAACAGAGCAGTTTTGAATATACTACACCATATAAGGGATTCAAGAAAGGGTGAATCCCCTTCTTTTTGTAATAATGTAAAAGGTCAATGGGTTTTGGGACCATAGCTATTTTTTTAGGGAGCCCATGATATTTGGACCATGGTATTGTAACAATCTAACCCTCGATGTATTATTAAATATAGGGTCAAATAATAAGAAAATAATCATCGAATCGATCCAGATATGTGTTATGGTTGAACTTTTGTGATCTGTTGTTTGGGAAAAGAAGGTGAGGCTCTGCAACTAAGTGTACAGAGGCCTGAGTCTGGAGCTGAGTGTGCAGAGGACCTGCAACTTAGTGCGCAAGTCAAGAACTGTTTGTTGTACAAAGAATCATTATATTAGAAACATTTCTTATGGACGTAGCCCCACATTAGGGTGAACCATGGTAATTTGGTCTCTTCATGTGTAGATTTTCTTATTATCAATTATAGCATAGCAGTTTATTACAGTTGCTCCTTATTTCAGTAGAGTGATGATTTATGGATTTATCTAATATGTTTAAGTGGTTAAATGAATGCTATGAAGTTATTTATGAATGTTAAGAATAAAAGATAATACAAAACACCACATCGCATCATCCTTCAAGGTTGTAGAAACCTAGTTTTGCATCCTCCTATAGTCACTTCGAGTGAGACTGTGATCTTCTTGCACGTCATTGCCTAAAGGGCCAGTGATCGAGGGATTTATCGGTGCGCAGTATAGATCGAACTTGGGTCAGCCCAAATCATAACCAACATGATCTTATCCAGTTGAGGTAAGTCGACTAGTGGGGTCATCTTCAAGTGACCCTTCCTAGTCCTATTATATCAAGAGATAAGTATATGGCCTTATGGTTGAGTAGGATCAGGAGAGATAGCTCTCTTTTGTATAGTTACAAATATGCATGTAAATCTAGATCGGGCCAAGGCCTTAGAATGCTCAGGAGAGATAGGGAATTATATATATCTATATAATATATAATATATATATATATATATAATATTATATATGTGTGTGTTGTGTGTATGTGTGTGTGTGTGTGTGTTGTGTGTGTGTGTGTGTGTGTGTTTCCCTTTGCTAAACACTATAAAGGAGCATCAGAGGCATTAGATGAAACTTGTTACGTCGATGCAAACACGTTCCTTAACGTAATTCTTAATGGTTTCCATGGCCTTAGTGCACTGGGAATTGTGGTGGCTAAAGAGATGGAATAATTCAGCCATGTGTAAAGTCCAGAAGAGATATATAAAAATATCTAAGTATAAAAGTTTCCAAAGCAGGTTAAGAACTCGTCAATGGGACCTCTAAGTTTTAGGGTCGTCTAGCTAGTAAAAAAGATGGAATGGAAAATGAATTTTCCCTATTGGCCTAAGTAATGGGTGGTCTAACCCTAGTTGGTGATTGAGAGTCGAGAGATTCATCTAAGAGGAAGATTAAGGGGCAAGTTGTTGGCTTGAAGGGGCTTGGACCCGAGTTTAGAGTTAGTTGCATTAACCAACAAAATCCTACACTACCGGCCCTTTTGGTAACAACCCACTTTGTGTGGGTTGCAGTCTCACCCAAGGTAGTATCGGGGAATGCTAGAACTAGGTTTATGCATCCAGAAGGCTATATGATGTGGGGTTAAGGCATTTCTTTAGTTTCAGGCCTGATCTGACCTTCACGACCCTTATCCTTGAAACCCCCATACTTAAATCGATTTTCAGTTAAACAGAGTTATGAACTTCATGTAAGGGTTTAATCATGCATTAAATAACGTATAATAATAGATCCAGATCTTCAAAGAGCAATAAATTAAAAATATATATATATAGATAAATGGCATTTAATTGCATGTGAATACAGAAAACGCTTAAGTATATAAATTGGACACATAATTTCTTCAAATACGCTTTATTACTTCAGATATTCAATATACAGACCTTCCAAATCATGTGCACATAGTTGTAGGGGCCCGTGCACTCAGTTGTGAACTTATCAAGGTTTCCACACATGCCACTGCAAGAGCCTTCCCCTTCACCCAAAATACAGAAACATCATACCCTTACAAACTCAAAACATATCCAATCTGACTTACTTATCTCCTTAAACTTGCTAAGACACCCATTTATATAATTTTCCTTATTACAATACCATGATCTGCAAAAGCATGGGTGGAGCTTAAAACAATACAAAAACTAAGGGTATTTGACCTTCCTAAAGCCCCTTGACTCCTAGTGACCTACGCTACTTGCACTCCGCTCCTCAAAATGCAAAGCCTTTATAATATCTTATCAAAACTTGACTCATGGGAACCCATACCAATAGGCCCCCAACACAAAGATGTGACTCGTCCCCGAGTCACTTTGTCAGTATATCATCAATGCGTGCTTTGAGGCCACTGAATTCAGACTTCAAAGCTTGAAGTTATGTTGTACTCTGTGCAGTGACTTGTCGAACCTCTTCAACCAACTTCTTTGTAGTTGGCCCTACGACTGTTAAACTCATCGTCCTTTGCATCTACTAAAGGGATTTTAATTTTCTCTGGACATTCTATGAAAGTTGGCTTGCTTTGTCATCCCATGGATGCATCCTTGCTAAAATGATAGAGGCCTTATGATGCATCTCATCAATCTAAGTATGTATGAATTTCCCTTCTTGGAGTCTAGAGAACCTCTTCACAGATGCTAAGGTCCGCATTGTCGCCCTGATCTCATCAAATTGTAGTTGCTTTTCACAGATAATTTTCTACAGATGCAGGTCCTCCTACAACAAGACCCACATTTCCGTTATACTTTCAAAAATTTGGCTGCAGTCATTAACTATAGCGGTAAGAATGTCCATATCATATTTGATAGTAGCCTCGCATTTCTCTCGGACTTCTGGAGGGGTGGTAGGCTGCAGCTTCATTTGAAGCTCGAAGATCTGTAGTTGCAAGTCAAACCACACCTTTCCCACCTCAACCTTAGATTATTTTACTGCGGCTACCAGCTTCTATAATTTCTTCGCCGAAGTTGCCTCTGCTAGAATCTGGAGCTCTGGAAACTCACTACATACCTGAGTTATTGTTGCCTCTAGCGACTAATTGAATGCAATGACCTCTTCTCATTCCTTGAGCACCTACGCCTCTTCCTTGAACATTTGCTAGTTGTTAGTCTTGACTTCACTAATAACCTGTAATGCCCACTTGTTTGCTTAAGGGGGCCTAACCCAGGTTCAGAGTTGTTCATGCCAACTAGCAAAAACCTTAATTGTTTGCCTTTTCGGCAACAACCTGCATAGCGTAGGCTTCAGTCTCACTCGAAGTAGTATTGGGGGATGCTAGAACTAGGTTTCTACATCAAGAGATAGTGTGATAAGCGGTCTTAAGCTTTTACAGCTCAGATCTTCCTTCGTGCAGATCGGTAGTCTTCTATTGTCTAATACAGTAACTCAAGTAAAACGGCTTGTAGACCTTTGTGAAGGTCTACGATCAATCTTTGTGGACCCTAAATAGGCAAATTATCCACTTTCGCGCATTAACCGATAACCCTAGATCTGTCTTCATGCAAATCTATCCAAATCATCAGAATTCATAACAGAAATAACCCTTATTTTCACGAAAATATATAATTACTTAATTCATGCACAAATAAGATAGATTCAATAGTTTCATGCATCATTTATTCATTATTCCATAGAATCAACAATAATGCTCATATTGCGAGATAATTCTTCAAAATTGGTCTTTATTCATCTTCAACGTTTAGATTACAAACTCTTTCACCCTGCGCACTCATGTTCAGGGGTCTGTGCACTCAATTGCAGACTTACCAAGGCCTCCTGTGCACTCAGATGTAGGAGCCTTCCCCTTTCACCTAATTACATGAACTAGAACCTTCCTGCCTTATCACTTGCCCAAAACATTCTCTATCTTGCCTTCGCTACTCTTATTTTTTTCTTAGACTCGCTATGACTCAACTATATATAGCTTTATTCAATACAATACCATGTTCTACAAACCATGGGTGAGTCTCAAAACCGACCTATTTACTTACCCAAACAAGGGGCTAAGACCCCTTTGACTCATATCTACCTACATGTTCCGCATCCACATTTCGCAGAGACTTTACATATTTTACAAAAACTTATATAAAAATAGGGTTAACTAACCCCAGAAGTGACCTTAGGGACCCTATCCCAACAGGCCCCCAACACAAATATCATAACTCACCCTCGAACCACTCAATTGGCACCTCAATCTTACTACGGAGACCACCTAGCTCAACCTGCAATACTGCAACTTCAGCAACGCTCTGTGCCGCGACATGCTGCACTTCTTCAACTAACTTCTCCATTGTCGGGCCTTCCATTGCTAGGTGCATTGTCCTCTATATCTGTTGTAGCACCTTTAGTTTTTCCTGGAGTGATAGAGTAAGCTGGCAGGCCTTCTCTAGCCACATCTATAATCTAGCTTTTCGAAGGACCTCTTTCCTATGTAGTTATTCTATCTATGATTGCAGTTGCTTCCCTTCCTGTAACTTCATGAGGCATTGTGCTGGCACCAAAGTGCGCACAGTCGCTTGGACCTCATCATACTTCCATTGTGTCTCTCTAACATCGATTGTCATCCTCTGTAAATTTTAATCCTCCTACAAATTTTTCCATAATTCCATTTCTTGGTCGAACATCATTGCACAATCTATGACTGCGGTATCCAATGTGTTCATATTCTCCTTGATTGTTGCTCTGCATTACTCCCAAACCTCTGGTGGAGTCATTGGCTGCAACTTCAACTATAGCTCTGATATCTTCATTTGGAAATTAAAAGTAACCCTACTGACTTCATCCTTTTATGTTCATACTACAGCAACCAATTTCCTTACTTTTGTCGAAGCTTCGGCATCCTCGAGGATGTTCAATTCTGGTACTGTCTTGTAGGCCTACTCTATCACTGTCTCCAAGCTCTGACTTTGTGTTTGCATCTCCTCCTTTGCCTTCATCACATGTGCTTTCTCCGTGAACATATGCTCATTGTTGACCTTAAATTCACTTATGACTGTGAGGGCACGCTGCTCTCTGATCCTCAGTTCATCTAAAACCCCCTGATGCAACGCATGGAGAGTCTGAAGCAGCAGCATGACCAAATTTACTCCCATTTCCTTCTCTGCACTGAGCACATCATGATCTTCATCTAACTCTATGCAAACGGACCCTTCTGGAAATGGTATGACTCTAAGGTCCAGAGTCTGTTCCAGCTCTGCAACTGTTCCACTTCCTCATGTCAGGATCGCTTTCACCTCGTTCACTTGCCCAACACTCACCTGGATCTTGCCAGTCTGGATCTGCAACTCGTGCAAATCCTTTTGGACATTCCCCAGAATTTGCATATATTGTTGTTCGAACTGCTGCAACAATTTAGTTGTTGTGTCTGTAACCTTGTCACTGATCTCATTTAGATCACCTATCATAAGCACCATCAGGTCAATGCACATTTTCTTATCAGACTTATGCTTTTTTTTTTGTCAACCAGTTTTATCTTGTATGCACCTCTTCAAGGTGAAGGGAGTTATTTTCTCCTCTCCAATGCATCCTTCCCACCCTGAAAGTTCTTGCTCATATGTGTGTTGTGAAGTCGATCCTTCGACTTCCTCTGTGTTCGAGCATTCTTGATCAACTTGTTCCTTTGTAGCGTGCTCTTTCTCAACATGTTCCTTTGCAATGTGCTCTTTCACATCATGTTCCTTCTTTGCACACTCTTTCTCTACGCGCTTTTTCTCCATAGTTGCCTTAGCAACAGCTTCCTTCTTCTTCTGCTCAGCAAGAGTGTGTGTGGCCTTCTGAGTTGCCTCGTTACGCTTCTACGCAACATAAATTTCTACACCTTTACTAGTAACTGCATCAAGTTTTGTGGGTTCATAACACTCCACTAGCCAACTCCCCACTCTCTCCTGCATGTTTGTCTCAGATACCAAATATGGCAGCTTGTCTCATAGGTGCTTTGGATCCTGACCCGCCCTGATCAAAACATTGTGGAAGTCGGCCTTGAACCCTGCGTAGGCCACCAATTGCTCAAACAAGGTCAGGGACAACCTTGGTCTCTGACTGATAACCATTCAAAGGTCCATCTCCAGCAAAATCAAGAAATTTTTCGACTACTTGATCCTTTCCTGATCCTTTGTTTCCCACAGCGAAGTAAACCTCACTGCCTCGGGTGATTATTTCGGCGCGAGGGAAACTAATTGTCCTCTAGAAATCTCCAAGCTACTAACACAATAGACAGTAACAACCATGCACAGTGGAAGGGTTTGCTTTCTTCCTGAGCCTCGCGATAGTTTTCTAGGAACTCTTTGCATAGATACTTTTTCCAGTTGTATTGAACTCTCTTTGTGCACTGGGCTGCTAGTGATACTACCGGTGCTGACACTTCATCTGCGCTACATTTCCTCATGATTTTCCCTACAAGAATTTGGGCGGCGAACTGCATTGTTTGGTCTCGAATAGAGTGGATAGAATATCCATGCAATTTCTTAACAAGCCCATAGTCGAACTTCATCTTGTTTGCTAGCTCATTCTCTCCACTTTTCCCTCAAAACTCCTTTGTGGTTGATTAGTTTGGCCTAGGCGACCTCGGCATGGTAGGCACAAGGGTTTTAGCTTCCATACTTGAAATCTCAGGGCTCAGTGCATCAGAAACAACAAGTTCAGAACTTATGGCTTCTGCATGGTTTGTAGCAGTCATATGTTCTATGAACAACTCTCAGCCCTCTGCAGAATAATTTGCGAACGAGGGGTGTGTCACGAACTATTACAGATCCATTTGGGCACATAAATCCCATCATCTAGATTAGTACTTTTGGGGCTCATCAAACCATAATTCAATTGCTACATGCCCTAGACAAGTCAACAATTTGAATGCCTCCTTCCTTGAGAGTTTCTTGGCCTGAAGCCCTCTAGAAATGCCTCCTTGAGGGACTAGCACGGCCTTGGTCAGGGGTAAGTTCACTTCAGTGTAGGTAGGCCCATGTTAGGGTCCCTTCCAGAGCACTAAGGCCCACTTTGACCTGTTCTAGGTGAGATTGATCGAAATTCACATAGGGTTCTGGGAATATTCTTATCTTCTGGAGCCATCTAGAAGATTCCCACACTCATCATCTCCTATGAGCTCGAAATTGGATAGGGAATGAGTTAAGTAACCTCCTATACTCTCATTTATGACCAAACCACCATCATTTTCCTATAAATTGAGCACTCATCTAAGTGATCAGGGGCTGGAATTTAAGAATTTGTAAGGATATATTGTTGGTGTGAGGTTTGAGATTGTAAGCAAGTATTTTTATGCTACCAAAGTGTTGTTCTTTTGATGTGATGTTGGTTGGAACCCAAGCTGGAAGAGTGACAATGGATCGGACTTCATGGTTGTAATTCTTCCTTCTACTTAATAAAGATGTTTACACGTTTTCCCATATTCTTATCTTAATGTATGATGATTATATGTGTAAATGCTTTCGATTCCATTTGCTTATAGTAGATAGATCTCTTGCTTTGATTGGTTTTTGTCCTCTGTTTATGATTGTAGGTACTTGTCGAGCGGATTAAGTTCGAGAAGGAGCGAGAAGAGCCATACAAAGGAGACAAAGGGGAAGCGAAAGATAACAAGTAGGTCCCTTGTCTTATTTATCTTCTATAGAAAAAGGTTAAGCGCTTTAAATCTATTGTTCTAGGTGTAGCTACCCACCTAGGGAAATTGTGTTTATCTGTAGATGCAAAATTCCACATAACAAATTGGTGACTCCGCTGGGGAACGATCGTCATTCTAGGTAGTTTACCTTCATCCTAGTACACCCTAGTAGAATTTACTTGCTGCCATTGATCTTGTTTCAACCTTTTAGAAGTGTTTTTTAGCAAAAAATTGTGCTTTCAAGCCCTTACGATGGCCTCTCTGGCACCAACGCAGGTCTGGTCAAGAGACAAAGTGTTGCAAAGCACCCTTGGCTTGAGGACAATACTCTGAAGCACACTGTCTCCCACTCAAGGCTGCATTGATCCTCCTTAGGTCAAAAAATCCCTCCTTCAATTTGATTTTTTCCAAATTGCCTTCTGTTTCTACTTGATGAAAGATCAATGATGTTTGTCTCTCTGAAATCAACTTGTGTTTCCTTTGCCAACCCTACTTTGTCCTTAATTGTTTAGTGTTTCTTAAATGATTTCTTTATCACTATTAATTCATTGTCAAAGTTAGTTTATCGTCGATTAATTTTTGTTCATAAGAAAGTGTCGTAAAATTCTTCATTTCTTTTGAAATGGAACTATCGTAAAGTCTTCGTTCTTGCAAAAATATTGATTGATTGTATGTGCATTAGTTTCCTTTTATTCATGACAACATTAAGGGAATTGAAAAGAAAAACTTGCATTGTGCATTAAAAGAGTTTGTGTGTGCTCATAGGAATAGTTTAGGGAAACTACATTAGATGTGTTCTTTTTTCTTTGATTACAAGAATTTGATTGCTCTATCCCTACTAGCTATGGTTTTCACTGTTAATTGAATGAAAGAATGTTTCTCATGTTAGTCGCATTCTAGGAATTGCAAACATACATCACGTGGTGAACCTTGAAAGGAAAATTCTTAAGAAGATCAACTTAAAATTTATCTCAATTAACCTAATGGAGCACTATAACTTAACACATAACATTTAGAGGTCTAGGCTAGAGACGTGTTCTGGCATCGTTAAACATAGCAGTTGTCGTCAATTTTCTGTGATACATTCCAAGTGTGATACCTCATTCCACGCACATAAGTATATCATAGCTCGTCCATGTACTTTTGGGTATATAGGGCGGTGTTACAGTACGTAAAGTATAAAGGAACGCTCTCACTATGCGGTTTCACATTAGACAGTGCTAATACGGGTTGGGCCTCCATGCTTTCGGGTATATATGGGAGGACTACATTAGGTTGCTATCCATTCTTAGGTAACCGAATCATGCGCCTTGTACACTTTGATACACCGAACACAGCATTCGGGGGAGATTGCCTACCTGTACTTCTCGGTTCTCCGGGAGGTATTCTGTAGTTCATAGTTACTTGGTAATCCTTTTGCCTAGATTATCCCTCTTTTGTTTTGTTATGTTATTTTGATTAAAATAAATTAATTGACCGTGGATAACATCATCCACATCACTCCTTAGTTGATCTTAGGTTGAAACATATGGCAACAACTCCGGAGTCCACCGATCAAGGAATTCCTTTTCCTCCCTTCCAAAATATTGGTTCTCCTTATATGGCTACATTGTCCCTTCCGGGACTAAAAGACAGGCTTGCCAATTTGGGTTCTCAACCTCCTTGGCCCCGCAAGTGAATATTCCTACAACTAGACAAAATCAACCTCTAGTTGATCCTAAAGTTGACCCTTTGCCTTCTTCCTTGGTTGTTTATTCCCCCCCTTCTTCCTCTTCGCCTAGTGAAATTAATGGTATTAGTAACCAGGTGGCTAAGAAGAAGAAGAAAATTCAGCAGGGGACAACCAAGTAACCATTGCTTCAAATGCAACTTCTGATGAGAAACCATCCGTTAGGCCTCACAAACTTCGATATCCTTGCAAACTTTGTACAAGAGACCATCTTCTTCGAAATTGTTCTGGTATTCCTGAGATCTTAGAAGAATGGTCTTCTCATTCACATCATCCTATGTCATCAACTTCTCGAGATCATGCTGGTGACACACCATCAACTAGTGGTAGTAAAGTTCATGGAAAGAAGGGTAAATTTAAGTTTCCGTGTAGGTTATGTGAAGGGAATCATCCCATTCACCTTTGTCCCTATCTGGATGAAGCCAAAAAAGTATTGGATAACCATCTTGTTTCTCTGCAGTGACTTTCCTCTGGTTACAGGAGACTCTCCCTTAATCCTTCACTAGTTGATAAAGTTACTGACCCAAATCGACCGTTGGTCAAACCCACTCTCCCTGAATGTGAATCCCATGAGTCTATACCAAACCAATCACAGGTCGAGGAAACAGTTGACCTGATTTCACCTTCAGTTAATCGTACCTTTTCCATAGAGAGTGAGTATGATACCACTCAGGTTCTTTTCATTTCTTCAGATTCCAGTGAGCTTGGAGTCAACCCTCTTGTTCCATCAAAACAGAAGGAGAATCCTCCTGCTCTCATAACTCAAGGGGTTAATTTTCCCATTCTTATGCTACCTCCTCCAAGTAGTCTAGTCAATTCCTTTAATTGGAATCGACTAGAAAGATGTCATCTTCCTTCTTATGTGCCTTTCCTGATCATAGTACAAGTTTGTAATATGATTGTGCCTGCCACTATTATAGATTAAGGTGCATTAGTGAGTATCCTTTCCTCCACTGCTTGGCAAGCACTCGGTTCACCGCCACTTGTGCCTGATACCTAGAATCTGTTGGCTTTTAATAGAGGAACCAGTCAACCATTAGGGATCCTTCCACAGTTGCCTATTACTTTGGGAGGAAAAATTGTTTATCTCAATGTGATGGTAGTCCTAAGCCCTTTATATTACAATTTACTTCTTGGGTGCGACTATGTTTATGAAATGGGAGTTATTGTTTCGACACTCTTTTGAGTGATGTGTTTCTCACACAAAGGCAGAATTGTCACCATTGACCAACTTTCATTTCCCGGTCCAAATATGGCTTCCAATCAACCATATTCTCTAAATGGTCCTTTTATCCCAATGGTATCTTCCCCGCCACGGGTCAATTATGTGGCAACCCGTTCCATGCCTACATCAACTAATGATCAATTCCGTGATGTTATACATTATGTACTGGGGGCGTTGGAACTAGATCTCTCTAATGGATTTCTTGCAATGAATCCCTTCCAGAACGTTGTTCTTCCATCTGATGAGAACCTCTTGGAAGTCATGACCTCTTATGGTTCATGATCAAGGAATATGATGATAGTTCTTTTACTGTGTCAACCTCATTAGAGAATGAAATAGGTCCATGAGCATAGTTCCTTGTCTTGTGTCAATCTCGCTAAAAAATGAAACAAGGAATATGAGGATAGTTCCTTGTCTCGTGTCAACCTCATTAAAAAATGAAACAAGGAATATGAGGATAGTTCTTCTTGTGTCAATCTCGTTAAAAAATGAAACAAGGAATATGAGGATAGTTCTTTGTATTGTGTCAACCTCGTTAAAAAATGAAACAGATCTATGAGGATAGTTCCTAGTCTTGTTTCAACCTCATTAAAAAATGAAACAAAGGATATGAGGATAGTTCCTTGTCTTGTGTCAACCTCTTAAAAAAATGAAACAAGGAATATGAGGATAGTTATTTGTCTTGTGTCAACCTCATTAAAAAATGAAACAAGGAATATGAGGATAGTTCTTTTTCTTGTGTCAACCTTGTTAAAAACTGAAATAGGTCTATTAGGATAGTTCCTTCTCTTGTGTCAAGCTCGTTAAAAAATGAAACAAGGAATTTGAGCATACTTCCTTGTCTTGTGTCAAGCTCATTAAAAAATGAAACAAGGAATATGAGGATAGTTCTTTTACTGTGTCAAACTCATTAAAAAATGAAACAGGTCTTGGAGCATAGTTCCTTGTCTTGTGTCAAGCTCGTTAAAAAATGAAACAAGGAATCTAAGCAGAGTTCCGTGTATTGTGTCAAGCTCATTAAAAAATGAAACAGGTCCCCTAGAGCAAATTTCCAATTCTAGTCTTTGATTAGATCTCGTAAAATCCCGGTCGAGTCTTTCACTTGATCTCATATATGAACCTTCATTCCGTCCACCTCATAGCCATGAGTAATCTACTTAGGTGAATGCAATGAAGCTTGGGGGGCATGCACCTAGCCTTGAGTCATCATGTTGGGGGCATGTAAACCAATCTCAAGCATAGTTTTTTGTTTCAATCTTGTGTAAACACGAAACTGAATCCAAGCATAGTTTTTCATTTCAAGCTTGTGTAAACATGAAACTGAATCCAAGCATATTTCCCTATGGTTCAAGCTTGTGTAAAAATGAACCCATCTCCATTTTATCCCTCATGATTGCCATTTTATCAGCCTCTTTTGTCATATGAGCCTTGGTTTTTCTCCTTCCATCATCACTATCTGCTTGGCTGATCATATGCTTTCATTTGGTTGTTTTACCCTTTTTGAGGAACAGTTGCAATGAGTGGTCTTATTAGCCAGCCTCTTCACATAAATCAACATGTTTTGTGAAGTTCCAACATCACCGGAACCAGTTGCTATCCTAGACACCACTCGTTCTTCTAAGTGGAGTCCTATTTAAGCTCTTTTCAAACTCTCGAAACATGGAAAGATTGTCAAGAGCTTTTTCTTTTCAACTTGTTAACGAATTGGAAATGACATCTACTCAATATAAGTTTAACCCTTTTAGGAACTGAGATAGATTATCTACGAAAAATGAATATGTTGATCGAACATGGTCGATAGGTTCTCTCTTGTATTGTTTTATGCTTTTTCGGACTTGAGAGACAAATATAAGAAAAAGAACTTGTGGAGTTTTCTTTTTGTCCCTTTTCAAACTCTCTAAACATGAAAAGGACCGAGTTATCATTTTCGTTAGACTTGTTACAACATCAAATAGCGACAAACTTGTCCATCATGACAAGACCGAGTTTCACCTTCGCTAGACTCGTTAAAACATCACATAGTGATGGATTCACCTGAAGGGTGGAATTATACAACAAGCATATGTTATCCTCCTTAACCTTGATAAAAGTAAAGAGGTATTGGTCAGAAATGACTGGGGTAAATGGGAAAAGGGGTAAACCACTTTATGGCAGTAGTTTGCTCTTGAACATGACACTTTCACGTCATCACTGTGAATATTTGGGTTGGTTTATCTGCTTGATGGTCATCATACATTGGTATATAATGCCATCCATTACTTTTGTTTTGGGTCAATGCTACCAATCCATTCAGTGTCACCGACATGTTCAAGAGAAGTCACTGAGTTTAAATTCATCCTTTGCAATACTCGTAAGCCTTCATTTTCATGACTGCCATTCCTGAACCTTGTGTTGTTAATCACCTTCCGTCTCCAAAAATCATTACACTCGTTTTGTGTCGTTGATGTGGGATACATCAAGGCCCTCCTGCGACAAGTTGCTTCTTGTCGACATTAGCACATTATCCAAGAAGCTGACTTAGAAACACCCTTCCAATACCTTGAGGCTTGCATACATAAATGGTAGCTTTCTTGCTTCTAGTGATAGGTTGACATCACTGGCCTTCGACCAAAAGACTTTGTGTGGTGTTCGACATCAAAACATCCATTCACACCATGCAAAATGTACTGCAATACCTTGAGGATCATTATCATTATCAATGATTTCTCTCATGTCTGTTAACGGCTTACATAATTGGTTGGTAATCAAATAGTGTCTTCCCATGTTCGACTTCAGATCACTTATTCACATGGTTAGACTCGTACTTAAGTGAATGATTGAACGAGATAGAAGACCCCAGATCTAGTTTCATCCATTCAGGCTGCAATTTCAAGAAATGTACCAAATCATCCGTACAATGGCTTTACATTGATGGTCATCCTATCATGGGTCTATATCTGTAGACGACTATCTATGTACTTGTAATGAAAGTTTATATGTTGAGCATGGGTATGCCTTCCCTTGGAAATTCATGAGAAAAAATCAAAATATCATGATATTATGTATTGTAATCGATGCAGGTCACCATCCACTTCGGAACCTCCTCATCACATCGTAAAGCATATCACTATACATTAATAATTTTTTACTTCATGCTTTAGGGGGCACCTATTACAAATCCATTTGGGCACATCACTCCCATCATCCAGATTAGTAATTTTGGGGCTCATCAAACCCTAATTTAGTTGCTACATTCCCTATACAAGTCAACACTTTGAATGCCTCCTTCCCTGAGAGTTTCTTGGTCTAAAGCCCTCTAGAAATGCCTCCTTGAGAGACCAGCACAGTCTTGGTCAGGGGTAAGTGTGCTTCAGCACAGGTAGGCCCATGTCAGGGTGCTTTCCAAAGCACTTAAGCCCACTTTGACTTGCGCTAGGCGAGATTGAGAGAAATTCACATAGGGTTTTGGGAATATTCTTATCTTTTGGAGCCATCTAAAAGATTCCCACACTTATCATCTCCTATGAGCTCCAAATTGGATAGGGAATGATTTAAGTACCCTCATATCCTCTCATCCCTTCCTCTGTGGAAACTAACTCTAAGTTTGGAAGGCCATTCAATACCCTCATTTATGACCAAACCTCCATCATTTTCCTATAAATTGAGCACTCATCTAAGTGATCAGGGGCTGGACTTTGAGAATTTGTAAGGAGATATTGTTGGTGTGAGGTTTGAGATTGTAAGCAAGTATTGTTATGTTGCCAAAGTGTTGTGCTTTTGATGTGATGTTGGTTGGAACCCAAGTTGGAAGAGGGACAATGGATAGGACTTCATGGTTGTATTTCTTCCTTCTAATTAATAAAGTTGTTTACACCTTTTCCCATATTCTTGTCTTAATGTATGATGATTATATATGTAAATGATTTCAATTCCATTTGCTTATATTAGATAGATCTCTTGCTTTGATTGGTTTTTGTCCTCTGTTTATGATTGCAGGTACTCGTTGAGCAGATTAAGTTCGAGAAGAAGCGACGGGAGCCATACAAAGGATATAAAAGGAAAGTGAAAGATAACAAGTAGGTCCTGTGTCTTATTTATCTTCTATAGAAAAGGTTAAGCACTTTAAATCTGTTGTTCTAGGTGTAACTACCTGTTGCGGAGGTAAATCCCCTCTGCGGACAGAGGCGATCCCACTAGCCCCACAGGGGTCTAGCAACAATCATACACGCTGCATGCGAGTTCCTAATTGTACAATTTAAAATTCGATCAGAAAGACCAACCTGGGATCCAACGCTATTTGTTGTGGGAGAAGTGTCGCTCCTGTCCTCTAGCTATGGCCGGTCACTATCCTTGCGCTCCACGCATGGACACCTGCACAAATGAAGAACAACCCAAAACAAGCGTAAAATCAAATATCATACAATTATATATCAGTCAAGCAGGATATAATTCAAATATTACAAGAAGAACATATGAATGGAACCATAATAACAGTCGCTTATCATTCGATAGGAAAAAGAGAAGAGTTACAACCAATTAAGGCTTGACGCTGCAAATCTCCTCCAACTGGGTCAGCAGTCCAACATGTCTTTTCAAAGTCACTTCCTCTCTCAACAATCTGGCAGCATAACCTCTCTTTCAGCTCTCACTATCAATTTAGCTTACTCAAAACTTCAACACTCTGACTCTATCACTAGCACTTCAAAAACTAGCTGGTTCAATGCAGGATGATAGTGATTTATAGCTGGAAGGGGAGAAGGTATTCATCGTATCTGGACACCTACCGAAGATTTGGAATTGTCCCAGAATAGCCTTTGGACTGAGTTGTCATGGATGAAAAAGGCGACACTCGACCGTATCCATGGGATTTTTCCTCAGGGAACTGCATGAGTAATGGAGGAAAAATCACTTTAGTGCGCGTTGGCCAAAAATCATGACTAATTTTGTGTGGCGCGGGCTTTGTTCTAGGACAGAGCATCTATGGGCGCGCCCTCTTTGTAGGAACTGAGCCATTGGCGCGGGTTAGACACTGTGGACCCGCGCTAATGAAAAAGGGGTATTTTCCAAGGTTAATCTTCAAAGGGTGTCTTCAGGGATATTGAAGTTCATACTTAGGAGACCTCAATGCAAGTGTTTTCAAGTTGTGTCACTGGTCACAGGTCCGTAAATGTGTCCTCCAATGTGTGACAATGGGGGTAACAAGGACGGTGACCAACGGTGACAAATTACTGCATAACAGTTGTGTCACTGGTCACAGGCCCATAATGTGTCTAATTGTGACAGCGGGGGTAACAAGGACGGTGACCAACGGTGACAAATTACTGCGTAACACCATCCGTGAAATAATCTTATACCCTGAGTTTACTCAACTCATTGAATCAAAAAGGGTTATCCATCTAGATTTAGATAAATTTGTCATGGAAACTTTTGACAAGTTAGAAGCTTTGACCTCTACATTGATAAAACATATAGATAATGCTTACCTTCAACAATTTGTTGAGCTAGTTTCCCTTACTGCTGCTGCCTCTGAAATTTCTGCACATTCTTCACTCACTGTAAATATCCCTTCTTTTACCACAACTTCACCAATTGTATCTACTATAATCCAATCACCTAAACCAATTATTAATCAACCATCTTCATCATCACCTAGTTCACCTCCATCAGTTTCAAGCCCTTCCTCAAGCACCACAACTTTAGCCCCTAGTCAAACCAGAACCACAACAATGGAAAACTGATATGCTCCTCTTGTTTTACTTGCACAAATCCATGCAATGCCTAGAGATTATTAGAATACGATCTTCATGTTTGATGCTTTTGGTCATTACACTACCTAGTAGCATGTAAACAAGATGTCTCACTTTTTTGAATTGCATGAGATAGATGAAGTAGATGTCCAAATGAGATTGTTTGCCCAAACTTTAACAGGGGATGTCAAGAAATGGTTCAAATCCTTTCCTACCAACCATATTACAGACAACCAATTTCCATAGGTTATTCATTAATAGATGGGGGAGAAAGAAAAACCCATTGTACATACTTTCTGAATATGACAATATTAGAAGAGCTCCTGACGAGTCAGTTCATGACTATTGCACAAGGTTTAATAATATCTACAATGCAATTTCATCCAAAATTAAGCCTCCACCTAACCTTACATTAATTAAGTTGCCTGATGGTTTTTATGCTAACATGTCATACCAGTTAAGGGAAAGAATCCTTGAAACACTTGAACAAATGCAGAGCAATGCTGTTAGTGTAGAGGCCAACCTATTAGCTAAGAAATCCCGAATGAGAAATGAAAATAAAGTTGTATTTAAAGAAGAAGCTTCCACCTCAAATGGAAAAGTAGATATTTTAGCTAAAAGTTTAGAACAAAACCTGGATAGTTTAGAAAACATGGATAGGAAAAATTGATGGGAGAATCAACAACAACAACCCCCAATAAGAAACCCAAATTTTAGGAAGATCACTAATGTTGGAAAGAATGCTACACCAGACCAACAAATTAGACCCCCCTTCCAAGAGAACTATGTTGAGGATTCACAGAACCAAGAAGGAGAGGATGATAGCTAGATTAACTTACTAGAAAGAAAAGAGGAAGACATTGTTTTTCTTACTCAAGAAGATCAGGAGTTATATATGTTGTAGTAGTTGCAGTTAGAATCTAGTGAATCCTTTGATTTTAAATAGGGATATGAATTAGCTATATATGAGGTGCATAAACAATATAGTTTGAGAAGTAAGAAGAATAACTAGACTCCCATTAAAAGATCCATCCAAACCCAGACTAAGATAATAAAAGAAGCTCCAGTTAACAAAGTGTTAGAACTCCTCCCTAGGGGAACAATGGAGACTTCAACCCCTAAGATTGTAGATATAACCTCTACTAAAACCCAAATAGATACAATTACTGAAAGCAATCAAAATAAGAGAAATCAAGGCAAAATAGTAGAAACACATATTGAAATCCCTACTATGGAGAAAATGAATAAGGACACTCAAAGTTCACATATTAAAGAAGATCTGATCAAACAAATAAACCTCAGCTCCCTTTCAACATAAAAAATGAAATAGCAAAATTAAAGATAGCAGTTCCTTTGATCGAACTAGTAAAGAATGAATCTTATAGGTCCTAGATAAATGAGACTTTGAACATAGGAGAGGGAGAGGATTATGTTAATTTAAATGATGACCGGTCTGAATTATTGCTCAGCCCTAAGGCCAATGGTATTCATAACAAGGGGGAATTCCTCCTTTTTACATCAGCCTAAACATTCATGATAAAATATTGCATAACGCTATGTTGGACTTAGGGGCATCCCACAATTTGATGCCAAAGGCAATAATGGAAAGATTGAACCCAGACATTATCAGCACATATAAGGATTTGTTTTCTTTTGACTCCAGTGAGGTTAAATTCCTTGGTCTAATCAAGGACTTATGTGTGACTCTTGTCTAATTTCCTGCAAAGTGCATTTTAATGGACATTGTAGTTGCAGACATCCCACCGAAATATGGAATGCTTCTATCTTGCTATGGGGAGCAAAAATGTAGGGATCCTTGAAGTTGGACATGTCTTATGCCACCATATCTGCTTTTGGACAACTGTGAAAATTATATAGGGAAACCTTGATGAAATACATGGTCAATAGTGAGGAAAAGCCACAAAAATGTCCCATATACTCCATGCATTTAGATATGGCCTCCTTTATATTATACAACGCAGAAAATGATAAAAAGGAAATCACAGCCAAAAAACTTAAATGCAGAACAACTGATAGTGAGAACATATTCCATGAATCACTATGGCATATAGACTTTGATGGGTCAGTCAATAGGTTAGGGGCTGGTGCAAGAGTGTGGATCCATAATATGGAGAATAATCATGCCGAGGGACATGCTTTCAGATTGAACTTCAAATGTACCATTAACATGGCCAAATATGAAGCCCTAATTTTGGGGTTACAATTGGTTAGGAAAATGGGAGCCAAAAGATTTTCCATCATGGGAGACTCAGAGTTTGATTATTAAACAAATTAGTGGTGAATACTCTGTGAACAATCCTAGACCTGGTCGATATAGGGATACTATTCTAGACTTGATCAAGGATCACCTGGAATCAAACATTGTTGCCATTCCTAGAAAACAAAACATGTAGGGCCACAGTCTGGCCACCTTTGCTAGTACTTGTAAATTTCCATTTCAACCAAACCACCAGTACACTGCAGAAGTCAGACATAGGCCTATTATACTAGACAACCTAATGTATTGGTAGATTTTCTCCCAGGATTCTCAAATCTATGATTTCATGAACAATGAAGGTGAGTTTCATAATTTCAAGATAGATAATGTCTGTGCAATAGACAATAATATAGAAAGTAGCTTAGATGTAAATATTTTAGATATAGCTAAACCAATTGAATTTTCTAGAGTAGAAATAGATAGTTGAGAAAATGTAGAGATTGAAGAAATAATGAATGATGATCCTGAGATTCTTAATTTGAAACTTATTTTTTTACCTAAAGGATTAGTACCTTTAGAATATTCGTTTGATTGTAATGATGTAGCTAGGAAACCCAAGATGGAACCTCTAAGAGCTGACATAGAAGAGGTTAACATAGGGACCGAGGATAAACCAAAAGTCATTAAAATATCAAAAGCCTTACCTCCACAGGAAAAAGTTAAATACATTAATTTGTTTAAGGAGTTGCAGGATGTATTTGCTTGGAGTTATGAAGACTTAAAATCCTATGACACCAGGATAATCCAACACAAAATACCTATAAAATAAGATCATAAACCTTTTAAACATAAACCTAGGAGGATAAACCCAGTTCTTACACCCTCTATTGATAAGGAAGTCAAAAGAATTTTTGATGCCCAAATAATAGCCCCCATTAGATACTTAGATTGGATTTCAAACTTAGTTACAACTAGGAAAAAGATAGGTGAGATTAGACTGTGTGTAGATTTTAGAAATCTAAACAAGGTCTCACTAAAAGATAACTATCCCTTACCAAAAATGGATCATATACTACAGAGGGTAGTAGGTCATCCAAGATTTCAATGTTAGATGGATTCTCTGGGTATAGCCAGTTCTTAGTCCAACCTGAGGACCAAGCCAAATCTGCGTTTACTACTCCTTGGGGTTCCTTCATGTATTTAAAGATGCCCTTTGGGTTAATGAATGCAAGTGCCACATTTCAAAGAGCTATGGATATAGCTTTTCCAAGGAGATCCATGATTTCTTAGTAGTATACTAGGATGACATCACAGTCTTCTCTAAATCTGACAATGAAAACTTAAACCACCTGAGAAGAGTATTTATCAAATGTAGAAAATTTGGGATCTATTTAAACCCCAAGAAACCACTCTTTGGTCTGGAAGAGTGAAAACTCTTAGGGCATATCATATCTAAATATGGGATTAGAATAGATGCTACTAGAATAGAGGCCATTTTGACCATTAACCATCCTAGAAACATTAGAAAGTTACAGTCATTTCTAGGAAAGATAAACTTCCTTAGGAGATTCATTTCAAATCTAGTAGAACTGATTACAGAGTTAAATAACATGCTAAGAAAGGACTCAGTACTTAAATGGATAGTGGAAGCCAACCATGTTGAGTTGTTTTATATTCTTTCCACGACTAACCTACATAGTGAACCAGGGGGTTAGGGGGGGCGGAGCCCCCCCTTCGTTGCACCGATTGCGCAGCGAGGGGGTAACAGGGGGGGCGGCAGCCCCCCCTATCCGGAGGGTTTGATGGGGGCGGGTAGCCCCACTCTATGGGGTTCGGGGCAGTGCCCCGAGAAATTTTTTTTTGGACCCCATATTAGGTTGGGCGATCCTACCTATGGTTTTCGGTCCATGGTATTGGATGCTTCGGCATGTATAAATATGTATTGTAACATTGAAAGGAACATAATGAAAAATCAAGCTGGTAGTCTCGGTTTTGGGATCCAGCGGGAAATCTATGTGTATATGTGCTTTATGTGTTATGCTCTCGCATTTTTATTTTTCCTGTGATTTAGAATTCGTATGCAGTAATTTCTGTACGGGGTTAAAACCTACATTTGGTATCAGAGCTGTTTTGGCTTCAAGGGGACGCCTTTGTTGCTGAGGGGTTTCGCTCGGGCCTGTGGTAGCCCCTGTT
>APFE030571315.1:0-10600 GCA_000404065.3 Pinus taeda
TAAGGGCTACTGATGCTGAAGGGGTATCCATGTCTGTTCAAACGTTTCTTGAGCTGATGAGCGTGCTAACTGAGAAAATGGAATTGAGAGGAACACAGAGTAGCAGGATTGCTTTACAGCTGAATAGGATGGTGTTGGGCTTTCTGAGAGTGCTTCTTATACAGTTTAACAGACCTCCTTTGACAATTTAGGAGAAGGTTAATGAGTTCACGATTGCGCGAACAGAGAAGGGTTTTGACTGGAATTGAAGTGTAAAATGGCTCCGCCAATGTAATTCGACCTCAAATTGCTCAGGGGAGATAGGATATACTTGGTTTTCCGGTGAAATTTCAGTATTATACCGTGTTCAGGTGTATTTTACAAGTAACTGTGAAAAAACCAGTTTGCGAGGAGATGGACGGGCAAATACCTGTTTAACCAGTAGCTCGGGACGAAATAGCAGTTGGGTTGGCGCTTTGAGCTTCTGCGAATGGTCGGAAGTTGGCTGGTAGACTGCTCGTCGTAATGTGCATGCAAACAGCGGAGAGGTCTTTTTCACAGAAAATAACAGAAAAACGCAAAAAAACCGTAAAAATATGGCCTTTTTGCTTTATTGGTGCGTTTTTTGAGTGACGTCAGCATGACGTCAGCATGTGGGTCCGGGTTGGATGACGTCAGCAGGACGTCATCGGGTGACGTGGCGGCCTAAGACCGGTCCACGGGGGCGATGAGGTGGCGACCAGGTGGGCGAATGGGGAAGGGGTGCGCGGTTGTGGCAATGACGTGGGTAACAGCAGGGCGGGGACGTGGGAAGGACAGGTGTCGCCATATCGGGCCCCCTCTTGCACGGCAAGGAATCTGTCAGAGGGGGCTCCGACGGAATTTGGCAGCGACGCGTGTCCCCGCGTGACGCAAGCGTCTGACAGATATCGGAAGGTATCTGTTGAACGTCGGGGGCCTTCCGAAATTCATGAGAGTCATTGATCTGCCGGCGCATGATCTGACGGCTGTCGGGCGAGGAACCTGCGCGGCAAATAAAATCAATCTTTGTTAAGGGTCGGACGTCGGGCGCCTCCGAAATTGCTGTTGGCCGTAGATCTAGCAAGGCCGCGATCGGACGGTCATCGGGTCGATCAACTGCACAGAAGATAACAGTGAGTGGGCGGGTTATAAAATAATATTTCTTGGCAAACGCGCCCGGCGGGACCCTCCACTTTATGAATGGTTTTCAATAGTTTTGAATGATTTTCTTTATTAAAATCAAATTTTCCCGCCAACATTAGAAAACGGCAAAAACCAAAGTATTTGATGCAAATTTTTATACAAGGCATATGGGGCAAAACTTTAGGAAAAGGGGGTTTTAATGAAATTATATGAAAAGGCGCAAATTAGCTCCCGACCTTAGGATAAGTCGGGGGAAGGCATGTTTTCATGATATTTTTGCCTTTTAATGGTATAAGGGGCTCAAAAGGGTTTCTTTGAGGGTTTTTAGGCAAAAATGGAGACTTGGGTAGGGGGATTGGTTCAGATGGAGAAAAGGGGTTAAACATGGGTTCTTGACCTTAACCAGATGTTAATTCAATTCCCAGGGAGTGGAAATTATGGCTATAGTGCCAAGGAGGGGATATTTATACATTGTGTGGGGTTTATACACCATGGTGTTATAATAATAGGGGGAAATGGAGTATAAGGAGCTAGATAATAGAGTTAGCTGTTAATGTGGGGGAAAATATGGATGGGGATCAGTACAACCAAGTTTTCTTGAAAACAACTTAGTGTAAAGAGTAGATCAAAAGGAAAAGACTTTTGCGCAAGAAATGTGGCTTTTAAAGGCCATAAGAACCATCACCAAGCCTTAAGTTTCTCTTATGTACACAACTTGTGAAGGGGTGTTAGTAATGAGTGATATACAAATGAAAAAAGGAAGTTAGTCATGCTCCACTGTGTTACTTTGCCTGTACATGGTTAGCAAAGTTGATCTTGGAAGAAACACCACTTCTGCAACCCCATCTACCTACCCAACTAATTTGCCTAACATTTTTTATTTCTTCTTGGAGGGTGCACTTGGACTTGCAAACCCTTTGTGTGCCTTTTCTTTTGCATTGGCTTTTTTGCTTCATTTCCTATCTAATACTACCCTTATTCCTTCCAAGGCGCCAGATTAAGCAGTTGGGAACCTTAGTTTCTCTACCTAGCTACTGATCTGCCAAGATTAAATAGTTTGGACAGATTTCTTTCTCTATTCTACAACATAAATTGAAAACATGGCATGATCCAGATTAGACTGTTGGGTCATCCATCAAAACTTTAATTAATATGCAGGCATATACACACCTTCTCTTTTCTTGCAAATATGGAACCTTTGTGGCAGCAAAATGGAGCATATTTGGCACTTGTATTTGCCAATCATGAAATATGAAACCTATTGGTATAGGTATCCAACAGGCTCTTGGGAAAATTCCATTACTGCTCCTACCATTCCTCATCTGCAACCTCAGCCCTTACAATGCCTCTGCCCTCACACAATGGTGGCACCCAGTTCCTGCGCAACCACCGGAAGACGCTGCAATCTTTATTACTGCATCAATTTTGGTTCGGGCATTCATTTTACCCACAGCTTGAATTTGCAAATTCACATCCCCTCGGCCCTGGTAGCTCATCCCTCTGCTCCGCTGAAGCCCACTGCACCTAATTCGGACCAAAATTTGCCTCCAATTGTAGAAAGCATGGTGTGCCATAGGATGCGCAGCCGCAAAGGTGGGAACCGAGGTAGCCTGAGTCGCTCTAAGCACTCTCCTGCTTTGGAGACCACCTCCTCTCTGGCTCAGCAAAACACTAGCCGCTACCCCACTACACATAGTGGCAGAGATCGTTTCCATTCGGGGGCCTCTGCTATGCCTCCCTCCACCTCCAGCGCTTCTCCCAGAAGCACTCTGCCAGCTCCTAGCCACACTCCCAGAATGCTCAATTTACCTTTCACTCTGCCCTAAACCAACCCCTCATCACAGCTACCATTACCATTAGCTTTCATGAGGAGAAGCAAAATTCAGAGGAACAAAACTCTAAGGTCGGCGATCGAATCACAGTAGCTGAGGAACATAGAGCAATGGGTGAAGGCCACTGAGGCTCTCAGGCATTGCAGTGGGAGGACGCACCACTGTGAGGCACAACCAACCCAAAGCCAAAACAGAACTGGTACAGTCAAGTTTCCAGGGTGTAAGGAAATGAAGCACAACGCTGCCAACCAGACGCACAGGGAAGGAAATGGAAACAGCTCCGTAGATGAATTGGGTCATCGATGAACACTGCTACATCATCAAGGAAGAGCAACCGGACCTGCAGACGGGTGACACAGAGACTACGCCACTGACAAGTGGCACTATGGACGAATACAGATGCTTCATTGTGGAGGAGCAGCCTCCGTCGCCGGCACGTCCCTAGCCGCCACCTCGATGCCATGTGCTCGCCACCTAGACTGCCACCCTGCGGACATTCAATGTGCCATGCGACTACCGAATAGACTGCCACTCAGCTCCCACATGTCTCAGATTCATTGGCACTTGTTCTTCAGTTTCTGTTTTTTAATGGATTTTTTGGGGAATACTACAATTTTGGGATCTTCAGTTGGGTTTTCTTTTTCAGTCTCCTCAGATACAATGATGCAAAACTTGTTAATTCGCTAGTTGCCCCTACGTGGTAGCAAGATCATATTTTTGAGAAACTTCGGTTAAGAACTAGTTTCTCTTCTCGGGAATTCAATTCTAACTTTTTTGCTGGTTGATGCTTTTCTTCTGGCATAGCTAAGTATAAGCTTCGGCATGTGTGTATGATAATTTTCTTACATTAATAAAATTACCCTAACTTAGAAAAAAGAAAATAATGAATCCGACCTTTACCGCATCCAATATTAATTTATAAGCACTAATAATAAATATAGTAAATTGTTATGAATGAGTTGCTATATCAAATATTATTACATTACTTATAATAGTTCCTGATTACGTGTCGGTTATTGTTAGCGCGTAATCGGGACGAAAATACAACACAAGGCAAAAACAAATGGTATTAAAAGACAGGCTGAGATTCAAAACCTCGATTTCAAAGGCTTTGATTTGTCGATGAAAAGTAAAATGTCCCCAAAGCTTTAATACTTTCCGGAGGTTTTATCCATGGTCGTTCTCTTCATAACTTAGGAACCAATACAAATTACTTGAACCAATAAAATACCTCGAAACAAATTTCTCAAGCAGCGAAAGAGGCTTTGAAACACCATACAAGCAATCATTTGAGATTGAGAAAGAATGCCACGACATGCGATACAGAGAATTTTCTAATAATTGCATTCATATGTTTAGAAAATTTTCGTCAATAATATCTGCACAAATGAATCTAACAGGTTGCAAGATTTGGAGACCATTGCGTCTGGAATAGCGTGGCGACTAAGTCTAGAATGGTGGAATATTTGCATAGCAATATGAAAGAGTAATAACATGCCATAAAGTTGTCTAATTTTGTGTTCACCACCTGCCTGCATATGCATTTTGTAATTTTGTGTTTACCACCTGCTTGCATACGCATATTGCGAAGTTATGAACATTTCTGTACAAAGTTATCTTCATATCACTAAGGTTGATAAATAATTGCAAATTTCGATTTAAGTTTGAATCCTCATTACATTCTCTGCACTTTTTAAAGCATTTTGTATAATCAAAGTAGAGTGCGGAGATGTATTTGTATTGCTAATTGTACTCATTGGTTTATGCAAGGTCGAGTGTGAGGTGTAGATAAAGCTTATTTCGCACAGGTAAAGCTTTTATTTTAAGCTCTTCACAATATAAATATTCATACACTGAAATATTTACTATACAAAAATTAATAAACACTGAAATATCAAAATATTTCATAAAGATTTAACTCATTGAACTAAATCCACCCATTCAAGTAGAGGTGGCTTTCATTGTGTGGAATGCAAAAATGCATAGGTGGATTTCATTATGTGGAGGTGTGAAAGAAACATGTGAAAAGACATAAATAACTAGAGATTATAGAACATTCTCAAATAACCACAAAACAGGCTCACAAACTACACTACTATACAACTATCACCTTATTCTTATTTTTTCATTTGTATACATCCTTATCATGAGATTGAAAAAGATTGTGTGAAAAAGCGAAATAATCGGTGGGTACTTGTGACTTTTCTTTTCTTATCATCCCTTCACTCCATATATAAAAGAGAGATACGTGTCCGTTGTTATTCACATATCAAAAATAGAAAAGACATATTGTACATTGTCATTCACAGATAAAAATAAAATAAAAGAGATATATGTATGTAGTTATTCCTAAAGATTGTCTCGATATGAAAATCAATCATGGTCAACCATGGTTGACCATGGTCCAACGTTGCATTGTGACAAGGATTGTCTCTATATCGAAATCAACCATTGTCAACCATGGTCAACCATGTTTATTTTAGGGTTTATAACATTGATGTTAGGGTTTATATACCTTGAGTTTATAAATGTTAACCCTTAGGTTTATTATGCCTTGGGTTTATAATATTAGTCCCTTGGGTTTAATATTATTCCTTTAGGTTCATAATCACTTAGGGTTTTCGTATTAATCCCTTGGGTTTATTGTTCCTTTTGGTTTATCATATCAACCGCTTGGGTTTATTATTCCCCAGTTAACCATAGTTTATTGTGATGTTAACCATGGTCAACCATGATCCAACATGGAATTGTGATAAGGATTTTCTCAATATGAAAATTGATGATTGTCAAACATGTTTATTTTAGTGTTTATAATAGTTATCTTAGGGTTTATATACGTTGGGTTTATAATATTAGTCCCTTGGGTTTAATATTATGCCCTTGGGTTCATGGGTTTTAGTATTTGTTAAACACACATGGGGAGCGAGAAAGATAGGAAAGATAAATCATGCAGTTCAATTTTAATTCAGAAATGATATACATTTATAGTACATTATGTGACCATTGGGATTCACATCCCAAGGTCTCTTGGACTCCTTTTGTCCATTTGGCTTCCACACTAACCCATTGAGGATTAGGTGTCCAACATTCCCCCCTTTAATCTGAAGGGTTATGTATGAGTCCAAGAAGAGAGCTGTAATACAAAATGTGCAAATATGCATGGCAACACTAGGCTGAATGTGCTCTCTGAAATGTTGGTATAAAGGGCGGTGGTTTAAGGATGGCCACCAACACTAGAACGCTTAGTGCAATTCCCAGAACTCTTCCAAACCTGGCAAGAAGCTGAAGTTTTTTGCTAGAGGAAGTGCTCATATTGTTTTGAAGAGGGAAACCTTCAACCATGAAAGGGAGGTATCACCCCGCATAAAAGGTAAAACTTCAACCTGAAAAGGGAAGTCTCAACCTGTGATGGTTTAAGGATGACCAACAACTCTGGAATGCTTAATGCAATTCCTGGAACTCTTCCAAAACTGGCAAGAAGCTGGAGTCTTCTGCTAGAAGAAGTGTTCTCAATTTTGTTCCTGGAATTCTTCCGAAACTGGTAAGAAGTTGAAGTCTTCTGCTAGAGGAAGTGTCCTAGATTGCCAACTGAAGGCATGTTCACGGGCATATTTGTTTCTGGCTACAACTCTGAAACTGGTGTGGCAGGTTGTGGCTCAGGCTCGCTTGATGTGGCTTTGAAGCTTGTAGATGACCATCATTTCCACCCCTATCAGATACAAGGTGAGATGATGGAGAAAACACAACTGCAAGACTTTTCAATACTCTGGAACAAGTTCTAATATGTGTTTGGAATATCTTCTTGGCTGTTGATGCCCATTGCCAAGAAGCGATCCATCCTAGATGAATCTTTTTTCTTGCAGGACGTTTGTTTCTGAAGCATCTGTGTGAAGAATGACTGGTTTTATGACAATGTTTACATGGATGAAGATCAAAACAGTGATCTTTCAAATGGCCAACTCGGTCACAGTGTTGGCATTTCACGATCTGTTGTTGTTGTTGCTGTGGAAGAGGGGCAGAGTCTGGAACAACTGGAGCTGAATTGTCATGAGGAGCAGGTGAACTGTCATGAATGAATCCAACATTCTGAAAATGGATGGGCTTGGCATAGTCTAGAATATGAAAGGACAAGTCCTTGTCATATCCAAGATCGGTTCTGTGCTTGTTGTGGACAAGCTGTTCCCAAGGTCTGATGATGGGCTTGGGAAGTGCAGACTGAGTTTCTGCATCTGCATGTACAACTGCTGCTTTATTTGAATGAATAGGAACATTATTGACTTGCTGCTAATGGGTGGTTGCCTCAATGTTCTGAACAAAAATAGGTTCAAAACGATGTCTATTTTGATGTAGCTCTTCTTGCTATAGTTGTGATTCAAGTTGTAAAAAATCTATCTTTTCCTGTGCATTTTGTAGACATGTCTGAATTTTTGAAAGAGATCCTTTGCTGATTTGTAACGTGTCATCAACAGTAGATTGTATAAGAGTTTTCATGAACTCTAATACTTCACTAATTCTGGCCATTTTTCTTCAATGTCACTTAAAAAATGATCATAATTATTACTTAATGCAGAAAAGTAATATCCATGTACAGTACACAGCAATATCTTGTATAAATATGCAGCAAATGAATCAGGGAATCAATGCATATATATGTAGACAGAGACTATAATGAGTTTTAATACTACAACTGGGGCAACAGAAACTGCAAACTTGCTTGGATCCTTCAAGTTCTCCTTCACTTTCAAATCAGAACCTGCATTACCAAGATCTTCACAACTTCTATGCTTATAAACATACATCCTCTATGTTGCCCAATTCAAAATTAGACAATCTCTTTTTAATTCACTCTTTATGCGGAAGCTTTCTTTCATATTTATGGTTATAAAACCAAAATCCACAATAATCATTCATAAAACATCAAATTATTTATCAATCAGATTTTAAATGCTTCATAACACCAGAACTATGCCTTAAGTCCCTCATTCATTTCATCACCAACATTCCTCATGTGTTTATACACCATCACAAATTCTTCCTGCATGTGTTGGATTCAGTTAAATGCACCCTTGAGTTATCATAACAACTTAACAAAGTTATTTAAACCCCAATTTGGAAGTCAACCAACCAAATTGTGCCCTTCAATTTACCACAGTCTTCATTATTATCATAATGGAACTCCATTAACCCAATGCATTACAATTTTTACATGTTTACAAATTTCATTGCAATTTAACATTCTTTGGATTTAAAATTGCCATCTGTATAAGCGTCTTACTCCAGGCTCAGGATCACATAATGATTCCAGTTTTCATACCTTTATATCTACGTTCTTGCCTAGAAATGAACTCTATTCCTCAGTGCAGATTAGCCTCTTTCCTTGTATGGAGATTCACCAATCAAAATCGATTTAGGCAATCGATCTTTCACAGAGTCTGTTACTCTGTCAGCGCTTATAAACAACAATCTACTCATGTGATTTCACTTACCTCCACGGTGGTCAATCTGGCTCATGCAACTCGGCATCCGTTTTCCAACATTCCACTTGAAACTTCTTTACAAGTATTCCAGCAAACTGTGTCTTCCACCTTCTGTCCACACTATCAATTCCGCCTCTTCTCAACTTCAATACCTTTCTATAAATCGATTTCCTATTGTTTCTTCTATACCCATCGATTTATTAGTTAATCGATTCAAAATTCTGAAGTTTCAGCCAGACTCTGAATTAAAAATAAACTTACCTCTCCTTGCAACACGCATCATCAATTCGGAATTCAACGCTATTGCTTACTGTTCTGAAAACTTGTCCTCTGCACCAGCGTTTGTATGAATTGCAGATGTGATACGTACCATTTATTCTGTCTTCACGCCTCGAAATCGACTTCTACCATCGATTTCTCCTACGCATTTGATATAATGAATTGAAAACCCAAATTTCATCAATGTTGCAATGCTATCACCATTTCAAATCAGATCTGCGCACTTTCAGTAACGCAGGTGATTACGAACACATTCAATAACACAGGTGAGAATATTCAGGTGAATTGTCAGGCAGTAGAGGCGCAGGTGTAATGACGCTCTTTTAAACGTTTATGAAAGTCAGAGGGCGATTATTGTATTCAGAAGAACAGGCAGGCAGAATTAATGGAGCGTTACAGGTAATGAAGACTAGGCCAACACTATTCAAGGCAGCTCAGACCAGTTGCTCAGGGAATAACAACATCTTATTTTTTTTTTAACTAAAGGATAAACCCTGAGAAAGAAAACTACACAGGCCACACATCATGGCTCTGATACCATGTTAAACACACATGGGGAGCGAGAAAGATAGGAAAGATAAATCATGTAGTTCAATTTTAATTCACAAATGATATACATTTATAGTACATTATGTGACCGTTGGGATTCACAACCCAAGGTCTCTTGGACTCCTTTTGTCCATTCGGCTTCCACACTAACCCATTGAGGATTAGGTGTCCAACAATATTAATTTCTTGGGTTCATAATCCCTCAGGTTTTAAGTATTAATCCTTAGGTTTATAATATTAATCATTGTCAACCATGGTCAATCATAACCAGCCATGTTCAACCATGGTCAAACAAGGTTGGATATGGAAATCAACCATTGTCAACCATGGTCTAATGTTGTGTTATGACAAATATTGTCTCGATATGAAAATCAATCATGGTCAACCATGGTTAACCATGGTCCAACGTTGCATTATGAAAAGGATTGTCTCTATGCGAAAATCAACCATGGTCAATCATGGTCAACCATGTTTATTTTAGGGTTTATAATATTGATCTTAGGGTTTATATACCTTGGGTTTATAATTATTATTCCCTTTGGTTTATAATATCAATCCCTTGGGTTTATTGATCTAAAGGTTCATATTTCTAGGGTTTAATATTATTCAACAACGGTTAACCATAATAAACCATGTTCAACCATGGTCTGATGTCACATTGTGACAAGGATTGTCTCAATATGAAAATCGACCATGCTCAACCATGTTTATTTTAGTATTTTTAATATTTATCTTAAGGTTTTTATACCTCAGGTTTATAATATTAGTCCTTTGGGTTTAATATTATTCCCTTGGGGTTTTAGTATTAATCCCTTGGGTTTATTATTCCTTTAAGTTTATAATGTCGATCCCTTGGGTTTATTATTCCCTTAGATTTATAATATCAATCATGGTCAACCATTGTCAACCATGGGGTTTAGTATTAATCCCTAGGGTTCATAATATCAATCCCTTGGGTTTATAATATCAATGATGGTCAACCATAACCAACCATGGTGGGATGTTGCATTGTGACAAAAATTGTCTCAATATAAAAATTATGGACATTAATGTTCAACCATGGTTTCATGGCTGATCATAGTCAACCATGTTTTATAGAATCAAGCATGGTCAACCATGGCCAATCGTGGTCAACTATGGTCAATCTTGGGTTTTTAGTATTAATCCCAATGGTTTCTTATTCCTTTGGGTCAAACATGGTGAATCATAGTCAACCATGGTCAACCATGCTCAAATGTCGCTTTGTAACAAAGATTGTCTCAATATGAAAATCAACCATGGTCCAATGTCACACTGTGACAAAGAATTATTTATTATTAT
>APFE030571315.1:11711-23345 GCA_000404065.3 Pinus taeda
TAATTTAAATATTTCATTAAAATGTTCAAAACAATAAAATCACCTCACCTTCTCATAAAACGCCTTCACAAATTAGTTAGATGCAAATATTAACAATAGCGTGCTGTGCTCAAAGAAGAATTAAAACCACCTCACCTTCTTAGAAAACGCCTTCACAAACGAGTTATATGAAAATATTAACAATAGCGTGATGTGTTCAAAGATGAACTACGCGAGACGCGAGAATGTTAATCATTACAAGACATCATCACGCGTGCATCTAAGGTTTACTCCACGTTTCTTTACAAAATTTTCTTAACAAACTAAACTAGTTGCAACAATAGGGTGTATGGTGAGAGTCATTTAAATTCTTTAAGATCTTTTTAATTTTTTTATTTTTCTCTCGGTCATGTGGAGTGGATTGTTTATCAATTAGCAGTTCAATTTATATAGGGTGTTTGGTATTTATGGGTAGAGGGGATACGTAAGGATATTAAGTTTACAATAAAATAATCTAAGTTTAAAAAAAATGAAAAATAATTAATTTATATATATATTATATATATATATATATATATATATATATATATATATAAATTTAATGTAGAGATAAAAATCTGGTTTTCAAAATTTTTTAATATTTATTTTAATTAAATAATTATAAGATAAAGAAAAAACTATATCTTTAATATTTATGCCATATAAAAATATCATTAAATATAATATCGATATTAATATTATTAGATTTAATAACTTTGTATTAAGAATTTAAGGAAATGTTTACATCTCAGATTTGATCTTTGATAGATTTCAAATTAGATGGATCAAGGTTCTTTTTAGAAGTTTTTATGGATAGTGGGGCATGAGAAAATATTAGATAGGTTATACAACTTGAGAGCATGTGTTTCCTCTTAAGAGGTCACAATTAATGCCTTTGTAGATTTAGCAGTCAAATAACTGCGTGGAAGTGGGTCCCTTGTCCCACAAACAAGGGGTCTCCTACACCAGTTTGGTGTCTAGATTGGCATAAGAGATAGAAAAAGTCTTTAGAAAGATGGAAATGGAAAGAGTAAAGAATACTAAACACTCAAAAGAGAATTCCAGTACCTCACTAGAAAAATGAATAAAATAATGAGAAATGCTATTTATTTTGAACATTTTTATATTTTGAACTTTTTATTTTTTCTAATTATTATCTTTATCTTTTACCTTCTTCTTGTAAGATTTGTTTTTTTCTCTTTTAATATGTTTATCTTTCTTTTAATTGCTCTAACTTTTCTTATAAATTACTACTCCTATGCATTCTCCATTCATATTTCTAAAAACTTCTTCTATCCTAACCATAAATGAAATATTTAACTAAAAACATTTCATAATATTTTAGATAATCGCATTTTAAAAATAACCCAACAATATATTATAATATTATAACATTTTCAATATTTTCTCATCCACCCACACCCCACAGTATATAAACCATATTTTAAGTAAGTAGAAACTAAAGAAATTATTAGATTTTATAATACCACTATCCTCACCATACAAGCTACCGCATAGCTCATATGGTGAACAACAATGAAAGGGATATAATGTAAATTAAAATATTATTAATATACCAGCCCTACCCTCCATACCCAATATTTCGCCGAGCCTATTGTTCGGCCTCTATGCAATTCGAATGACAGTATTCAATTCGAAGGACGCACAAACATATATAGACCGTATTCAGCTAATCCCATCGACTGATTAATGCTGTCTTTCACGATGGGACAGAAAAGCATTGAAACAAAGGAGTTTGCCAATATGTCTGCCACACTTCAGAAATGGATGCCGTGGGACTCAGCAGACTGTTGTTCAAACCTGGCGCAGGAATTGTCAAAAAATAAAACAGGAGGAGAAGGTAAGTTATCAAAGAATGAAGGTGGCGTTGAGGAGACTGAAATATTGTTGGAGAGAAGCGAAGAAAAGAAGAAACATCTGAAGAAAAAGCGGATGAGTTACGGTGATGGTGGTATTACAGTAGAGGATCAAAGGATGAATATCATCTCGGGCATGAAGCAGGAGGCACAAGGCTTGCCAGATGTTATTGAGATGCTTGCTCATAATAAAAGCAGTACATCACCCTGGAAACCCTGGTTCGAGTGGGAGGACCTTAATATAAACAATTCCCTGTGTGGACAAAGTGATTTAAACCGCAAGGACGTAGATGTCTCTATAGAGATAGAGTTACAGGTATTTCCCATTTAGGGAGGGGGATCATTTGTTAATGTAACTGTTGCAAAATAATGATTCTCCAAAAATTTGTTGGACCAAGAGGGATAAAATTATCCCTATGTAAATGTGGTGAATTCAATTTGTTCAGAATTTGTGTGTACCTCCGAATTTGTTCAGAATTTCTAATTCAAATCAATTTGGTTGATGCTTTTCGCATCTCGTTTGCAATCTCGTCCCTCATGTTTTTCATTTCTCATTGGTACTGGTACGCAATTTCCATTAGTCATTGATCGTATCACTATACTAAATAAATTTACACGCTATTGTAGGTTGGCTATTGTAGGTTGGAACGGTCAGGGTAGTCGGTTTACGCGCCCCCATCAGTATGAATCTTGCTGAAGCTGGGCTGCAGCATATATAGGCTATGGCTTTATGTACTATGTACAGCTGTATTATAATATATATATAGCTTCTTCAAAAAAAATCACCCTAATAAAATAAATACAAATTATTAAGAAAAAAATAAACAAACAACTAAAGAAAACGCCAACCACCCGTACCAATAATGATCGAAAGAAATATGGAGTCGAAGTGGGATCATCGTGAACAAATAAATTTACATTTAAAACTTTTGTAACAGCAAACAATTTAATTATAAAATATTAATAGTCTTTCATGTTCTTTTATTTTGGTCTGTCTTTAATATTTATTTAAGTATAATTAAGTATAACACCTATATTTGTAAAAATTTTTTTTCTTCCTTTTAATTTTTAAATAAAAGAATATAATTTTATTATAATTTTTAAAAAATAAAAATTAAAATAATTATTTTATATTGATTTTAAAAAAATAATGAAAATTTAAAAATTGTATAAGATGTATAATTTTTTATTTTTAAAATTATTTTAATACTTGACTTAGATAAATTATTTGAATATTCATATTAATTAGTATAAAAAATTAATTATATTAGAATGAAAATACAGTATATTAATAAAATTAATATATATTTTTTTTTCTTTGTAAAAGCTAATTCTATTAAAAGGAAGGAAAAGTAAATTTACAATGAAGTTGCAGTCTCAGCCAAGAACAACTAAGTTCCTTCTAGGAATCATAACTGCCCCATATTTCGGGAAACCAGTTTAGACTTACAAAAAACCATTCTAAAGACCGGGAGAACAATGACAAAACCGGAATGAAGTCTTGAGATATCACCATCTGAAACAGTTGAGAAACAAGACAAAAATGCCTAACCAGAGAACTAGAAACAAAACCACAGACAACAGGACCTGACCAGTCACCAGCAAAACTCTGAGGTGGCACTTGGGAGGCCACATGGCGTTACATTGGGAGGTTCTGGTCATGAGCCTCCTCGACAACTCGACACGCGTTCCCATACCAAATCTCGCCTTCCTTCGCCACGTCGATGTCCGCTCTGCTAGCTCGAAAACCCGTTCCTTGAGGGATGTCACTCGAGCTACCAGCAATGTCCACCAGATTTGTAGCACCATGAGCGTTGCCACCTGGAATTTCCGTCGCCGGAGGAATGCCGCTCGAGCTTCCAGCAAAAGCCATTGAAGTTGTGGCTCCATGAGCACTGCCACTTGGGTGCCGAGTGTCGCTTGCAGTAACACCTTCAACATTCTGACCGCCATGCCTGGCTGCCCTGCCTTCATCCGACGGAAGCTGCTCAGAGCCCAAATAAACTTCCATTCTGTGAATGTCCTAAGGTTGCTCTATAGAGATACGCCCAGAAGTAGTGTGTTGGTCTTCTTCTTCAGACAAGATGATAGTGACATTAGCCATGCTAATGGGCCGGTTCATGTTGCTCTGGAACCTGAAATGATTCGAATGAAAGGCAGAGTGAGGATAGTGATGACTGGGAGGACTGGGAGGGAGAGAGCTGGCCTAAGAAGGAGGTGGAGAAACATGTGGTGATAGCGGAGCTTCATTGTGCACAGACTGAGAGCGAGTGCTACCTCCTCGGTCACCTCCTCTGCGACTCTGCATGCGGTGACAAACCATCGCGCTGTGGCAGATGAGAAGCTCAGGAGAATTGGGGGCCTAGAAAGAAGACAGAGAATGCGTAGAGGGCTCCTAGATAGGGTTCAAAGGGCAGTTCTTGGAATGGGAATAATGGAATCCATTGCCAAAGGCAAGAAAATAGAGAATCCAACAACGTTTTCCTGTAATAGTTCTATTGCAGGGATTCCCTGCTTGGAGCGAGCAAATGCTGAAGGATAGAGGGAAAACAGATGGGTTGATGGACACCATGTTAAATTTAACTTCCTTCATTTCTTGGCTGGAGCAAGCATTAAAGACTTTCTACAGGCTGGCTGGCTCTCTCCTAAAGTGAGTCTGCAGATGCCATGTCTGAGCTTGGGATGGTGCGCTGGCCAGTCTTTGGTTGGGTTGAGTGCCGTTAATCCATCTCCTCACCATTAATGTTATGGAAATTCACCCGCATCCGAGTTTAATAAAATTAATATTACTGTGTATTTAAAAATATATTAATAACTAATGAAGATATTAAGTAAATATTTTAATGTAATGATGTATATATGTTAATAAGACAGTTTTGCAAATATGTTAATAACAAAGTTTTGCATATTGGATCGGTAGGTGCCATGTTATTCATGTTATAACGAATGCGCCATAAACATTAACATTATTCAGTGTAAATGGAATAGAGTGAGATCTATCTTGAGATTTTTGTATGTTTTATCTTGAACTAAATCTTGTCCATTTGACAACCTAGGCCGGGGTATTGATTAGAGAGTCATTGTTTATAACATGATCACGGTTGTGCTGGTCGACAAGTTTGACCTATCGCATTCATTTTATTTGAGTTGAATCTAGACATTTGAACTTGTATATCCTTCTCATATTAGAAGGATAGGGTTTCCAATCTGGAGAATTTTGTTATCTACATGCACGGATTAGAATAAATCAAGTTTTTGTATATTATTCATGCAGGTTATGGGTCAAAGATACAAATTTTATGGAAATTTTGTTATCTTACATGCATAATTAGGATAAATTCAAGTTCTTTGTTATATTATTATGCAGGTTATGGGACAATGATACAAATTTCCAATGAGAAATCTTGCGTGACTTCATAAATCTCAAGACAAAACTTGTTGGAAACATGATATTAGGTCTAGTTGCAATGAGATATAACAAACTACCAACTAGACTTTTATACAATGTGGAATCAACTAGTGGTGATACATCTTGTATGCTCAACTTAGTGCCTTGAGCAATTGGCGTATTAGCTGGTTTACAATTAGTCATTCAGAACTTTTGGAGAATGTTAGTGGCATATTTTTGTCGACCAGCAAAAATGCCTTTAACAGATTGTTGAATTTCAATGGCTAAGAAGTATTTCATGACCCCTAGATTAGCCATATCAAACTCTATTTGCATTGTTGCCTTGAAGTCTTCTAACATCCTATTGCTTATATAAAGAAGATCATCAATGTAAAGGAATATAATGACAATTTTACCTTCATGACATTTGGTATACAACGTTCGCTCATGGCTGCTTCTACAAAATTCATTTTTGATGAGATAGGTGTTGATGAGATTGTACCAAGCCCTTGGATCTTGTTTCAAGCCATACAAAACTTTCTTCAACCTATGCACCTTATGCTCCTATCATAGAACTTCAAAACTAGGAGGTTGCTCCACATAAACTTCTTCCTACAATATACCATTTAAGAAAAAGAAAATTACATCAAGCTGATAGACTTTCCATTTGTGTTGAGCTTTTGTAGATAAAATAGTTCTGACAATGTCTAACCTTGCTACTCGAATAAAGGTTTCACCATAATCGACACCAAAATGTTGTGAGAATCCTTTGGAAACCATCATTGCCTTATGTTTTCATTCAACTTGGTCTTATATACCCATTTTACATTAATTTTGGTTTTGTCTCTTGGGAGATCAACTAATTCTTAAGTCTTGTTCTTCTCTATGGTAGCAATTTCTTGGTTCATTGCAGCAACCAAATGTTTTTCTTTAACTGCTTCTTCAAAATGGGTTGGTTGAGATGAAAGAAAATCAAACATATTTTGATAATCAAACTCATGCTCCTGCTCATATATTTCTCTTATGCTTCTTATTTTATGATTGTCTTCTGATTATGTTGAATCAATGGTGGATTCACTTCTAGAAGAGGTATCATTTTCAGAGTGGTATGACTCTTCTTGAATTTTCAATCTCAGTAGTTGTGGTGGATAAACATACTGATTTAAAGCCTCATCAGACCAACATTTATTTTCAGAAAAATTAACATCTCTCCTTAAAATAATTTTCCTGGTAACTGGATTGTAAATTATATAGCCCTTTTATTGCTCACTATAGCCTACGAAAATACATCTTTCACTCCAATCATCAAGCTTATTTCTTAGTTTCTCGGGAACATGTGCAAAAGCTACTGATCCAAAAATTCTAAAGTGAGATACATTCACCTTTTTACCATCCCATACTTCTTGAGGTACTACATCTTGGAGACTAGTTATTGCAGATATGTTGAGAACATATAATGGTGTCGAAACTACTTCAACCTAGTAGTCATTAGAAAACTTATTTTCATGTAGCATACATCTGCCCATATTTGTGATTGTTTGGATTTTCCTTTTTGCTACTCCATTTTTCCATGGTGTATATTTTTTCGTGTTTTGCATGATGATTCCTTGCTATTGGAAAAAGTATTTGAAGGCATTGGAGTTGTATTCTCTTCCTTGGTTGGATCCGAGTACTTTCAAGGGATTTCCACCCTGATTTTCTTCTTCTTCTTTGAATTTTTAAAATCTTGAGTGTGCTTCTGATTTATTTTTGAGAAAATAAACCCATATCTTCCTGTTATAATCATCAATGAATGTCAGAAAATAAACACTTCCACCAATAGATTGTGTTTGCATTGGGCCACATATATCTATATGGAATAGCTCTAAAAAGCTCTTTTGCTCTAGTGGAAGATGCTGGAAAGATATCTCTTTTTTGCCTTGCTATAATATTGATTTCATAGTTACAATTTTTTCATTCATAACAGGGAGACCAATGACCATTGAATTTTTTTGAATAAAAATTAGACTCTTTAATGGAATACACCCATACCTAGAATGTCATAGCTAAGACTCATCTATTCTTGACATATTGTGGGAAAAATACTATGAGAGATTTTAGCTTCCAAGAGTTAATGGAAACATCCTTTTCTTTGTTTTCTCAACATTTCTTATCAGTCTTCTATTAGGAGGTTTTTCATAGACATAACATTTGTTCCCTGTTGAAATAAAGAATTGTTGAGAGGTGGGATGGGGGAGGGGTGAATTTGTAGTTAAGAAACTCTTTTTATTTTTCTTATTATGCTTACAATCCCTTCTAATTTTCTTTAACTTGTGAGAGAATTCATTGAAAAAATAGTGAACCAACGATTTTTCAGACACACATATTCAAACAACAATCACATGAGCAACACACATTTGACACAGTGCTTTTCATGGGAAACCCAAAGGGAAAAAACCACCAATTTGTTGTTTTTTTATGCTTTAAATTAAGAACCCACTTAATTACATTTGTTTGTTTTTGAGCACCCACTCATAGGAAGGGTCGACCCACTTTGGTTAGCAAGCATCAACTTGCCAAGAGAAACCAACCTCTTTAGTAAGCAGGCACAAACCTACCCTTTCATTAGAAAGCACCAACTTGCCAAGAGGCACTAACCTCTGTATCATGTAGGCGCCAACCTTCCCTTGCCATTGTTCTACTATTCTATACAATATTCAAATTGAAAACAGAGGCATACAATCATACAAGTAAAATACCAATAACTCGTTATTTGTAGATTCAAATTTTGTACTCTGCCTTCTATGCTTACCTGCAACAGATCTCCTCTTTCTTCTCGCAACAACGCTTCCTCTGCTCTCTACCTTCACTGTCAGGGGATCTTCACTAATTTCTCTTCACCACTACCCTTGAAATTCTCCACACAACCCTCTCACTTCTCTTTCTTCTCTATTAAAGAAATTCCTCTCAAGGGCTTCAACCTCTCTATCACTATGTGCTTCACTCACACCATAAGACTCTCACACATTTGCTCAAATCCCCTATCTTCTCTGTTGCTGGTGATGGATTTTGTTCCACTAAGGCACTCTGTGCAACACAGTGTTTCCTTTTTCTCCTTTAGTTGCCCAACTGTACTTAGGCATGGATCCCCTTACCTCTCTTCCATCTTATGGTAGTTTCTTGTCACAATACCCAAAATAGAGATGCACCTTGCAATTCTCTAGACTCTGACTGTGTAGAGCTCCCATGCTGAGAAATTGATTCTTAGGTGACTTGCACACTTCTCTAAGAGTCCCAATCTCATTTATACCTCCATAAATGTTTGACAGATCACAAATGTGACCACTTTTTTCTCATTTAATACAACCATTCGCGCACGCAAAGTAGTCGATTGCTTCTTTCATTCTCTCGAATTTATCTCTGCTACAAATGTTTTTCTTGATTTCTTGTTACAGAGTCTTCTGCATGTTGAGCCCTTTTCAAAATACCAACTCCTCTCTTCCTACATTCAAACTCATAGTTGCTGACCCATACGCTTTTAACTCTTTGTATTATCTTATCAGAGAAATTCCACATCATTGCAATGCTATGATCTCCTCGGTTGCAATATCTTTAGCTCCTCTAACTATGAGATCCTTGAGCATTTGTACTCCATGGGACCAAGCATTGTGACCTACCTCTTAGCGTTAAGGTGCTAAGCCTTCAGACTCTTGATGGGGGCCATTCTTCCTTGTTAAATTCTTTGTGTGCTTGGTTCTTTGACCACTCACGACCATGTGCTAGCCCAACCTTAGAAGTCCACTTTATTGGAACATTTCCAAACTCCAACTATTCTAGAGTTCCTACATCTTCAACCTCTAATATGACATCATCACCCCACATGTAAACTCCTTAGAGGTGACACGTGTCACTCGGTTATGGCCCGTTAGACTACCCATTAAGGTTAAATATGATTTCCATGTGTCATGTTGTACTATCACGTCATGTTGACATCAGACGCCATTATAGCTTATCGGAGCCAATCTTATCCTTCCATGTGTCTTTCTAGAGGAGAGAGAAGAGGGCCTGCCAACATTTGGTTTTGCACCAAAATCCTTTGTTAATATTCTTTCAGCATTCCTCGACACTTATAAAGACTTATCAACACTTATCGAATATCACAACTTTTAAAGGTTCCTCACTTTAAAAAGGTCAGATATTTCGATCCCCGATATGTCGATGTTTGGATGTGCTAAGGCCCCAACCTCCGACGTGCCACTTGTGCCAATTCTCAAACATCTTGTTCTCTAATATGCTGATGTGTCGATATGCTGACCTCTAATATATGCAATCCTCGATATGTCAATGCACCAATACGCTAACCTTCAATATTTTGATTCCGTAGATATGTTAGATATATGACATTTCGATCTTCGAGATGGTGATATGTTGATTATGCTGACCTATGATATTTTGATTCGCCGATATCCTAGACTTTCGATATGTTGATATTTCTTCCTTCCTAAGGCTTCATAACCCTGAAATTAAACTGACCATATCTTTTGATCCAAGAGTCCGTTTTTGGACTTTCGCATATCATTGGAAAGCTTATTTAAAGAAATTTCCAATGGAGAGGGCCCAATGTAGGATTTAAGTTCTTATACTACTTGGAATGTGACTGCAAACTTCTTTTCTCATTGACTCTTTGGACAATTGAAATCACACCCACTAGGATGATCCTCTACATGGGCAATGTAGCTGCCATAGGAATCCTTCTGAGTCATGCATTTGCTACAACATGCATTATTTCTAGTCTGGTTGACATCAGTGCAAATATTCATCCACAGTACTAGAAAAACCACCATCAATTGTCCAACAATATCCTCCTTTGGCATTGATGGAAACACCATAAGCTCCCCCTCAAGCTAGGCATGATCTACTCTGATTCCCTACTCCAATTCCTTACTCTAATTCCAATATTCTCCCCAAGGGAAAATTTTAAGAACCACCTTAAATTTATATGTATAATAAATGGGCTAATCACCATGATACATAGGAAAAATGGGAGGCAATTTTATCAATAATATAATATGTATATATAATTGTTTTGGCGAATCTCTCACCAGATTATATTATCTTGTACAGTGATGGAGAATCTTTCATTGAATTATAAAATCTTGTAAGATCTTGGCAAAACTTGGCAAATCTTTTACTGAATAATAAAACACTGTGAAGTCTTGGAAAATGTTTTGTTAAAGTATGAAACCATATATGACAATAAGAAAATATATTCATTGAATTGTAATATACTAACATACATGTTTGGAAAAAAGAAACATAATTTTCTCTTCCTACAAACAATATTCCAAGTTTCAGTGGCCGTGTTTGTCAAGGTTCTTACAATACACTCTTTCATATCCTTCTATTACTTTTGATAATATTCCACAACAAAGTTCTTGTAGGTGTTGATATTGACAACGAGTTCTGTCAAGGTAGGAGAGATTAATCTTTTCTCTACAACTTTTGTCAAGCTACCACTTTTTTCAAGTTATCAAATTTCTTTCTTATTACATAGACTCCAACTGCGAGATAAAAAAAAACACATCAAGTTTGTTTACCCCAACATGCCAACAAGTAGCAAGCCCCAACTATATTATATAAGAAAGTATTAGGTATCCCAAAGGATTGAAGGGGATGAATATATAAATGTGGATTTATTATTATTTTAATTGGAAATCTTCAATTAAATAATAAAATTTAATTACTTCTCTCCCAATCTAAATTTCTTATTAGTATAACTAACTACCCTCATAGGTCTCGCATTTATTAATTTCCTTTTTGGTGAACAATCTCCACCTTTTAGGAAAATATGGTGCAATGGCTCCAACCCCTACAGATCATTCGGACAAACTAATAATATCACAGAAGATGAAAGGTTGTACAAACCAGCTTATTTTTCAAACAACTAATCCAACATCAATACCTAAACTTTTTCATGAAGATATCATATTGAGAAAGTTTGAAAAATGGTGAGAAATCTTTTGCGAGGGTGGTGCAAAAAGAGTGATAAGGTTTCATTGTTTTGAATTATTTTTGTTAAATCAGAAAAAGTTAAAAACCAATACTAATGGAGATATTGGTATCTTTTACTAAATTTTGTGAAGCGACTAAATGTAGCTTTAACCATTCACCTTAAGATGTTTTTACAATATAATTTCCTAAGTCTATATAATATCTTCATTATCATAAAAACCAACCTATATCCATCTTAACTCCACATCTACCACTCTTAGGGGGATGAAATCTATTTATCCCTCTGAGCACTTGGTAGACCCAGAATTAAGATGGATCTAAGATATAATTTCCCCTTTAAATAGTTTATGCTCACATGAA
>APFE030571315.1:23462-35329 GCA_000404065.3 Pinus taeda
TTTTATTTTAACCAAGTTAAAATGTTTAACATACATTAAATTACAACATCCATTTTTACTCTTGATCTACCAAGCCCCGAGAGGGATCAAATATTTTTTCACCCTATGCTAGTTTGCATATCATGATATGTGATCCCTTTGGAGGCTTAGTAGATCCAAAGTAAAGATGGATCTATGTTAGTTTAATTCCCCCATTTAAATAGGCTACATTCCACGTGAACACCATGGGTCAATAACATGTGCCATTTTTATTTTTATTAATACTAATATTAGGGTTAATAATGTTTTTTTGCATGGTTTAAATAATAATATAGCCCATGGTATTTGGCCCATAGTATTTTGCCCATAGGTTTCACCTAAATATAACACATTTTTTGAGTGTTTGTAAATATAAGGTGACTTATGGAGTAAATATAAAAAAAATGTTTTATTTGTTTACCATAACTCTGGTTTATTTATATTTTTATTAGTTTACCATACCTCTTTTACAAATATGGTATTTTCCCATAGGATTCACTTAAATAAAACCTCTTTTTTGAGCCTTCATAAATAGAAAGAGGGTTATGGACTAAATATAAAAAGAGGTTTTATTTATTTACTATACATCTAGTTTATTTATATTTTTATTTATTTACCATACCTTTTAAGTAAGTGTAAAAAGAGGTTTTATTTAATTACCATACCTCCACTTTATTTATATTTTTATTTGTTTCCACCCTTGCATGTATATAAGGTGACTTATGGAGTAAATATAAAAAATGTTTTATTTATTTACCATACCTCTCATTTATTTATATTTTTATTAATTTACCATACCTCTTTTATAAATATGGTATTTGACCCATATGATTCACTTAAATAAAACCTATTCTTGAAAATTAGGGCGAATGGAAGGTTGTAACTCCTAATTTCAAGGGATAAATTTACCTTTTTTACCCTCTCCATTAAAATAAGGTAGGCTATTTGAGGCGATTTGTAAAAATGTACTATGATAAAAAAAATATTTTCCCACTAAAAATTTAAAACCCCTTAATGTACTATGATAAAAAAATATTTTCCCACTAAAAATTTAAAACCCCTTAGTTTCGCCTAAGGGCGAACATTCGCCCCTAAAATTTTCCATGTTCTCCCCCTTTGATACCAATGGAAAAGAATACTTCACGAGCACTCCCCTTGAACCATTGTAGCCTACTCTCCCATGAGTTCCACATGTTAAGTAGCTTACACCACCTACCAAAACGAAGTCATTTGAAGGGAGGAGTCACAAATCCTATCTGCTACCTAAGATACTCAAATGGTTCTCTTGCCAGTGGCTTGGTAAAAATATCTGTCAATTTCTCTTTAGTGGGTACATATTCAAGTCTACCAGTGTTGGCTACAGCCTGTTCCCTCAAGAAATGGATCTTGATAGGAATATACTAAGTTTTTTGAATGCATGATAAGGTTTTTGGAGATACTGATGGGACTTGTGTTGTCACAGATTATTGGAATGGGATCAGATAACTCTACTTATATATATTTCAAGGTTTGCTTCATCCATAGAATTTTAATACAACAAGTAGAAGCAACAATATACTTTTCTTCAACAGTTGACAGAGAAATGGAGTCATGTTTCTTGTTGATCCATGACACCAAGCTTTTTCCTGGGAAGAAAGATGCACCATAAGTACTCTTCCTATCATCAAGACTTCCAACCCAATCTTCATCTCTATAGGCTTTCAATTTGAAATCTTAACTTTTAGCATACCACAGTCCATACTTGGTTGTACCTTGAAGATATTTGAAGATCCTCTTGAGAAGGACAACATGAATTTATCATGGAAAAGCGTGAAATCTAGCTACAATCACCACTTCTTGCATGATGTCTGAACTTGAAGCTATCAGATACAGTAAGCTTGCTATCATTGACTTGTATTCAGTCTGATTTACTAGCAGTGTTTCATCTTCTTTGCACAATTTGCAACCTATAGTCATGGGCATGCTGACAGGTTTGTAATATTCCATTCTGTTGTAGTGGCTACAACACCCTCCAAAATTTTGGTATGTACTCAAATTTTGGAGCCTACTGTGGACCCTGTGATTAATCATTCGTTAGTCACTTATTGGTAAGTTGATGATATCAAGCTCCCCTCTTCGATCTTAAGAGTGGTTCACACTTTATCTTATACAACATGTGTCATGTTTGGGCACAGGGATTATTGTTTGTCATGCAAAAGGAATTGTGTTCTACTTTAAGGGGAAATATTTGTGTGTATGAGTTGTTCTCATCACATTGACATGCCTCACACTCACTTTACTCACTCTTGTCATGAAGGTTGTTTCATTAAGAGAAGTATGTTTTCATATGTTCTTGATGGTCCAAGTTGTATCACTAAGTGCTCAAGTGTGTGAGCGTAGTGAATTTCTATCATGGTTCACATCAGTTCCATTGGTCCCACACTTAGCCAAATTTTGGAGTTTCCTTAGCAACTTAGCCTCATCTAGCTTTCCAGAACTGCACACTTCGCATATGCAACCCTTAAGATTTTCCCCTTACTTGTGGAACTGTGCAATGCGTTGAGACCCCAACCTCCCTTAGCATCCTAAACTGCACAGTGGTTTCCTCTAATGTCTTTCCCTCAGGAGGGACCCACTGCATCTAGAACATGCACAGTGTTGCCCATAGCTGCCCAGTCTGCCATGCATCTAGAAATTGCATAGGGGTGTCCTCCCAGGTCCTCATCCCATAGTAGTGTCTCGCATCCCAAAACTGTGCAGTATTGTCCCTCAGTTGCCCACTCTGCCTTGCATCCAGAAACTACACAAATGTGCCTCCCAAGGTCTCATCCTAGTAGAAATCACTAGCCGTTGAAACTGCACAGATGTGTCTCTCATCGACTACGAGGAAGGATAACATAATAGATGACTCTCAAGGATTTGAGGAGAAATATAAGTAGAACAAGGAATCCAAGGTTTGATAGAAGAGAAGGACTAAATGAAGACTCCATCGGATGCATAACCCTTTAGACAATAGGTAAGGAAAACAAAGTACATATTTTTAAATACATCTCTTAGTGTAGCTTGAAGGACTTCTTATCATTGTCATATCATTATGTCTTCAATGACATGCATAGTTGCAAGCACTAAAAGTCACTCCATGTAATTCCTCTATGTGTCTTGCCTCCTTTTGCTTGCTTAACCAATTGTCGTCTTTGGCATGTTGATTTCTTTGTGATGATTGCAATATTTTTCTGGTAATTTTGGACATTTGTCTTTGTGTGTTTGGAGCTGTGTGAACACCCATCGCACTCACACCCAAATTTGCAGGCATTGTCGTGCAAGTGTCGTCACGTCATTTGAAATTCTATCACAAGTGTCACACTTGTTGCTTTCACCTCTAGACAATCCCATAGAGGGTCATTCTTTGCTATGTTGTCCTGGAAGTTAGTGTCATCATGTTGTAGAAGTATGCTAAGTGTGTGATCATAATTTCAAGTCTTCACGATTCCACTTACCTTTTCACACTTAGCCATTTTCTTGAAAAATATCATGACAAGAAAACTCCACTTCACTGGACCCCGATTGAGCTACACTGCGCAGTCTCATCCCTCAGTGGTGCTTCTTTGTCTCCTAGAACTACGTAGATCTTGAGGTTGTCCTCCTATTCAATTGCACTGCACAATCCAAGAGGTGAAAAATATATCTACCTCCTAGAACTGTGCAGAAACTGCCTCCATGTCCATTCTAAATTATGCATTTCTCAAGCATAGTCATCAAGCCTTATTCTTGTCTATTGGAACCCGACACCACACAGTGACCTAGGTTTTTCTTCTTCTCAAAAACGCGTAGACATTATCAACTGGTCCTTTGCTTCCTTGTCCTTCATTTCTCTTAGAAACTATGCAGACATGCCTAGTAGGTCCCTTGCAGCCTTGTCTTGTTTTCCCTCCAGAAACTGTGCAGAAGTGTCCCTCAAGGTCCCACCTTTCTGTTGTCTCTGGTGTCCTCTAATGCGCAATTATTCCTCCTAGTTTTCACTGCACAGTTTTCCCTGACAATAAAGATTATGCCTCGGAGTTCCTCATCCCAGCCTAAGTTATGCTCTGTGTAGTCTCAGTGAAAATAATGAATCATGCTAGGCTAGGAGGTTTTTGATTTGATGTTGTCTCATCATGAGTGAATTGCATGAACATGTACATTGATATATCATGGCGATTCGATGAATGGGATGGAGGAGCATACATTCTTGAAGACTTAATTACATTTTGACGAACGAACAAAGCACATCATGCAACAAGCGAAAGGAACATATGCATGGAACCATCTTGGAAGACCAAGACCATTGAATACCCCATAGCATAAAGCCATGCGGAGGAGGAGACAAATCACACCCAAGAGTACATCCATCACTTAGCAACGCAACATCTTGACATGGACACCACAGTCAGTGAGTACATGTCAGCAGTGTCATGTCAAGTTGTGTCATGAGTTGTCATGACCACATCACCACTATGGGCCATATCTGTTGTAATCGAATGTAATGTAAAGTGAAATTCCAATGGATGCAGACAAGTAGTTGAAGAGTCATGTCAGTTGAAAATTCATAGGAAGTTAAATAGTCATGAGGGTACTCCAAGAGTCACAAGGGTCAAGCATCACCCTTAGCTATATATACCCTTCCCATTGTATGAGAAAAGGACTTTTTCACCTTGGCTCCTCCCACATAGCCTTGAGAGGCTGTAGTTTGTTCTTTGAGGAGCGAGGAGTGGTTCCAATGTCCCAATATTGGGACTAGTGATGTATGGTGTACATATGTGTCTTGGGAATTTTTCTTAATTAAGAAGTTTGTTAAGGACACATGTTTTGATGTTTTCTTAACATGTACTAATATAGTTGAACTACTTTGGATATTTTAGTACTTCCATTGTTGATAATGTGTTGTACTGGTTATCACTGTTGTTTCGTCCTTGTGGACTACTCACACCACACTAGGCAAACTTCTCTTGTTTACTGGTTATAATGACTCTCACAACTGTGTGGACTACTCTGTTGGATGGTGTATGCATTTTCCCTTGCACTTAGGCTTTAACGACTGCTGCATCCACTATGGAAAATTCTAATGGATGCTGGAAAGACCCTTTATGGTTCACATGTGTCTCTTCCTGGGTGGTACTACTACCTCTCACTTAGAGGCTCACTTTACTTTCCCCCTTTGTAGTAATAGAACCTTGACACAGTTACATTACACACTCACCAGGCACATGTACCTTGTTGTTTGAAGATACCAGCGTAACACTCTCATGTGCTGACAGCTAGATCCAAGGTAGATCTCTAAGTATATTGAAATTGGGCCTTCATACTAGATGGGAATCCTAGACCAAACAGTGTGAGTTCTAGTTGGGAATTCACATCGGGGAGATCCCCTTGGTTGATGGGTTTCCAACACCGTCAACACATTCCAAATTTCTTTAGATTTTCCTTGAGATATTTGGATTTGGATATAAACACTCCTTCTCAAGACTAAGTAATTTGCAGACCAAGAATAAGGACAATTATCCAATCATGGACATTTCAAACTCTATTTTCATACATTTTTCAAATTTATGCCCCAACTATTCCATATCACTACTAAATATTATATCATCCATATACACAACTACTATTAGTAGATGGTTTCCTTTAGATTTTGCATAAACGTTATTGTCAATTGTGTTTTTCTTAAACCCTTGTTACTAAAGATACTTATCTAGTGTTTCATACCAAGATCTAGGGTCCTATTTTAATCCATACAATGCCTTCTTCATTTTGCATACAAGCCCTTCATAGAAGGAGGGTAGAAATCATTTTGGCTGCTCAATGTAAACTTCTTCATCTAAATCTCCATTGAGAAAGGTATACCTCACATCCATATGATATACTTATTGATATTCTTATTGATGGAAAGAGCAAGAAAGATTCTTATAGCTTCCAGGAAAGCTAATGGTGCAAAGCTTTCTTCGAAATCTACCCCTTCTATTTGGGAATACCCTTTGCAGACCAATCAAGCTTTGTTCTTGATTACTTGACCCTGTTCATTTAGTTTGTTCTTGAAAACCCATTTGGTTCCAATAACATTTTTCTTTCTCATACTTGGAACAATCTCCCATGTAGCATTCTTTTTAATTTGTTCAAGTTCTTCATTCATGTCTTTCACCCAGAACTTATCTTCACTTTCTTGACAAAGGTTCTTGGGTTCTATCTATGATAGTAGAGCCATATTTTCATAACTTGTATTGCCAACAAGTTTTATTCTAGTTTGGATGCTATGTATTTTATCTCCAATAATATGACTCTTAGGATGTTCCTTCTATACATACCTACAAGGTGTGTTTGGCCTTGAAGTCATGCCTTCTTCCTCATCTTCACTGTTGGAATCTATTTCTTCTAGATATGTGGACCCCAAATCTGAACTTTCTTCATCATCTGAGTTCATATTTATTTTAGAGGATTTAGGTTGTAAACCTAATTCATTTATTATGTCGATGAAATCCTCAATCTTCCTTGTCTTCTTGTTGTAGAAATTATATCCTTTCTTCGATTAAAGTACCAGAGCAATATCCCTTCGTCGGCGTGTAAATCAAACTTCCCAGGATTCTTTTCATTCCTATTGATGGAGCACTTGCGTCCAAACATCTTGAGGTGTTTAACTGATGTAGGTCTTCTCTTCCATAACTCATAGGGATTTTTATCACTATTAGACCTGAGTTGAGTTCTGTTTGATAGATATACTATTGCATGGGCTACTTCTGCCCGGAAGTTCTGAGGCACTCCTGCTTCATCCAACATTACTCCAACCATTTCTTGTCTTGATTTGTTCTTCCTCTTTACTACCTCATTTTGCTAAGAAGTTATTTCCACTGAGTACTTCCTCCTAGTACTATTCTCTTCATATAATTCCTCAAATTCTCTTGAGGTGTACTCTCCCCCTCTGTCTTATCTTAAGCATTTTATCTTTAAGTCTTTCTCATTTTCTACTTGAGCTTTAAACTTCTTGAAATGCTTGAATGCTTCTGATTTTTATTTTAAGAGGACAATCCAAGTGGCCCTGGTGAAATCATCAATGAGAAACATAAATACCTCTCTCCTTTTGAGGTTCTTTATTTGGTTGGGCCACAAATGTTTGTGTGAATGAGATCCAGAGGTCCATATGAGGATAACTCTTTCAATTTCAAATGAGTCCTAGTTTTCTGCCAAACTGACATGACTTGCATATTGTGTTATTGGGCTTGGACAGTCTTGGTAATCCTCTCATTACTCACATCTTGCTTACTTTCATCAAACTATCAAAATTCATATGCGCAAGCCTCTTGCGCAACAACCATGCTTCACTTGTTTTGGTTAAATACTAATAAACCTTGGAATCATCAAACACAAATACATTATTGTCGGTTATGATTTATTTTTCCACCAGTTTTCCATTCTTTATGTTGTAGATCTCATAGTCTTTAGATCTAAAGGTCACATCATAGCCATTATCACACATTTGGCTAACATTGAGCAAATTGTGCTTGAGACCTTCTATATACAACACATTTTGTGCTTTTATTTTTTGATCAAGACTAACTACACCTTAACCATTGATTCTTGCTAGAGCATTGTTTCCGAAGGTGGCATTGCTTCCACTATCCACATACCATTTGTTTTCTTTATTATGAGTTGATAAGGAAAGTCCACACTGCATTCATTTTTCAGTCGTCTATTTCTAGCTCCCATTATCCTTCTAGATAGCTGGTTGTCTAACATATTGGGACTTAGGCAAGTTTTCAAACCTACATCTACACTCATGAGATTTGTGCCCAAAAGTATTAAATTTGAAGCATTCTACTTCACTTAGTAAGGGAGAGAAGACATTCTGATTTCTGAGAGAAGAATTTTGAGACTTATAAATCTGATGCATATTATATCTGGAATTTTCATCTCTTCTAACTTTTATCCTTCTACAATCAATGGAGTTATGTCCAAAGATATGACACCTATAACAGTGATCATAAAACAAATAAGCATCCTTATTGTTAGAAGCATTATGAGATCGTGCAGGAAAATATCTTGGCCATCTAACTGATTGGTTCATTCTCCATTGACGATCTCCTCTTTGTCTGACTTCTCTTTTGTCTCCATTAATTATTTCATGATGTTTTTCCCATGGCTCTGTGGTTCTTCAAAACTTGTGGAGCTAAATTTTATATTCCCAATAGAAGATTCTTGTGTCTTAGAGTATCCCAAACCAGTTTTGATTCCTAAAGGCCTTTGACTATTGAGGATCTGATCTAGTCTCCTTGTCCCTTCAACAAATTTCTCATTTAGACCCTTCTTGGTCCTTGTTTTCTCAAGATCGGTTCTCAGAGAGACAACTTCTGCTTCAAGAATCTGACAATTTTCTTCCTATTCTTGAATCAGGTCTTGAAGAACCTCTTCTTTTTGTTTAGCCTCCACCAACTCAACTTTCAAACATAGAATATCATATTTACATATTTGTGATATTGTTTCCCTTTTTAACTTGAGCAGCTCCTATTTCAACTACTTGTTCTCCTCTTCCAATCTCTCATAGTTTCCTTGGTTTTCTTTTTGTAGAAGGACTATACTATCCTTGGCCTTGATAAGTTCTTCAAGCTTTTCTTTTTGATAGGAAAACTCCTCATTATTAGAGTTATACATACCTTTCTCTACAGGATGTAACTATTCCTTCAGTTGCTTATTCTTCTTCCTTGCTTTCTTTAATTCATCGAGGGCACTGATGAGTTCCCCTTCAAGGTCTACCACTCCTTATTCTTCCTCCTCTTCATAGTCCATAACACCTTGTTTCTTGGAGTTTGTTTCAAAGGCCATAACAAGATGCTTGTGTGACTCATTCTCTGGTGAGTCTTCATAGTCTGACTCTAGTGTTGAGCTATCCTCTTTGGAGTATAACCCCTTCTTCTTATAGGGCTTTTTCTTTTTATGTATCTAAGACTTGTTTCCAAATTTCATATCCTCTTCCCTTTTAGCCTTTTCTTTATAAGGGAAATTGTAAGAGAAATGTCTAACTCTTCCACAGTCAAAACACTTAAACAGAAAATTCCCTTTATATTTTCCTAAGCCATGCTTCAGTTTTCTGGTTAGTTGAGACATCTCTTGATAAGATTCATAGCTGGAGAAATCTTGGTGATGTTTGTACTCCTTACCCTTTCTAGATACTTTGAACACTGCTTCCTTTAGTTCATACTTTTATATTCCTCCTCTCATCTCATAGGCCATGAGAGTACCATGCAACGGATCCATCTTGAGATCCTTTAGATTAGCCATTTCCTCAATAGCTGAGATTTTGGCATTAAATCTCAAGGGTAGAGATCTTAATACTTTTTGAACGATCATATCTTACTTGACTTCTTCACCAATTCTTCTAACCATATTAGTCACTTCATTAACTCCATGGAAGTATTCTAATATGCTTTCATTCTCATTCATTCTCAAGCTTTCAAACCTCATTATGAAAGTATGAAGTTTCTCTTGCTTGACTTTGTCATCTCCTTCATGACTCTAGTTAATTTTTACCCACACTTCCTGATCGGATCTAAAAGATTAAAATGGATTTTGGGGGAGAGGCACCCCAAGATCTGAAAAATTGAAATGTCTGAATAAAAATAGGAGAATGCCCAATAAACAAAACCACAAAGAATATTTTTTATTAAAATGGAGAATAACTGTAAGAGCTACATTGTGGTGGAGAAACTGTCCTTTTATAAAATGTGACTTGTTACTTATAGTATTTTTCAGTTAGAATACCACGGGTCAATTCGATGGGTGAATGAATACCATGGGTGGATGTCACAATAACATGGGAAAATACCATGGGTGAATGAATATTACGGTTGGATGTCACTTACAATACCATGGGTGGATGCCACTTACGATACCATGAGTAAATTCCATCGATGGATGAATAATATGGGTGGATGAATACCACTGGTTGATGCCATTTTCCATTCAGATCATTCCTCCCTCCTTAAGAAGCAATGGTCCCCATTGCGTGAAGTTCCCTCCTGCGAAGTCTTTGTTGAATATGAAGAGCCACTAAAGGTAAGGATTTTATGTGGTTAACCCATAACCATGATGAATGAAGATCCGAGGATAGAGATACCCTGTAATGCTTATGACCAAATACGATTCTGACAGTGTGCAGCCTAGTAAATGGACTTCGATGAAGTGTGGGTTTGTGGATGACCCATAACCATGATGAACGAAGATCCAAGGATAGAGATACCTTGTAATGTGTGTGACCAACTATGATACTGACAGTGTGAGGCCTAGGACATGCACTTTGATGAAGTGTGGGTTTGTGGATGACCCATAACCATGAGAAATGAAGATCTGAGGATAGATATACCCTTTAATTCTTGTGACCAATTGTGATACTAATAGTGTGCGGCCTAGCAAATTGACTTCGATGACAAGGATTTTGTGTGGTTGACCCATAACCGTGATGTTGGCTGTCGATGAAGTAGCAGGTGCCTACATAGCTTGGGGTCGGATGGAATGTCTCCAAATAACCCAGCTGAATATTGCTATGCTGAAACTGATGAAGGTGAAGCAAGTGCCTACTAAAGTGGGGTGAGAGGGCACATCTCCAATGGGAACCCTCTCCGAACGCTGCTCCAGAATTAAAATGGACATAACTCGATCAATATAACTCAGAATATTTATTATAACCTAGTTTTGGAAGTAGGAGGACCATTTTACATCTTCCCATGAGATGGAAATCCTTATATGGACAATCTAGAATCGCATATTCACCATGCAATCTTTTCTTCCGTCACAAAAGTTCTGAAAAAAATAGTTGATTTTAAATCAATGATATCTCCTACATCCTAACTCTGATTCGACCCAATTTTTTTTGAAATTGGGTGATTTTCCAAGAGGGGCTTAGATTTGTAATCCTTTTTATGAAATACTGCACAAAAACTTCAAAAAATGATAGGACAGTCATTGTCCACCAGTTGTCATTCAAAAAAATTTCTACAACAAAGCTGATTCTAAATCAGCAATATCTCCCTCATCTAGAATCTGATTCAGCCAATTTTGTTTTTGAATTTTGGTATTTTTTCGCAAGGAATTTAGATCTGTTATTTGTTTCCGTAAATATCGCGCAAAATGTTTCATATCTGATTTGCAAACCCGCCACCCAAAAAATAAGTCCTCCCTAAAAATGAAAAAAAAAAATCTTCCTTCTTGCACCAAGAAAGTGCTATGTGGAGGTTGCAACACATGCCTGAAGTTTGTTGAATATTACTGCAAAAGTTTGAAACTGAAATATGCATTAAACCCTCATTCCCATAAAATCGTAACTTGCTTTGATACCACTGTTATAGACATATTTGGGCAATGCAACCCCAATCATATATGTCCATAAACCAAGGGCTTCTGAGTCCCTAAAAGTATTGTTTCACACCCTAAAGGAACAAGGTTAGCTGATTACATCATCTCCCAGAAGTTCTCCATGGAAAACTGCTCAGAACTGGGCAAAACTAGACCATACAGACTTCTTAGTGCTGAGTGCGATGCATCTCACCTACTCAGTGTAAAAAGTGCGACGCATATTGTAATGCCCTTCTGTAGGGTGTGATAGGCGAGAGCAGAAAAATGGCAGAGACAATTTGCAAGGTGGATAATCATGGAATCGTCCAGAAACTTCTCCTGTGACACTTGCTCTCTGAATTCACCCAGGGATGAGTAAGAGATCATCAATCTCCAAGTGGAATCAAGAACTATCATAGAGAGGACACTATTCAAAATCCCAGAAGCTGACTCACCCCCCTACAATCATCTATATATGGATCCCTCATCCTAGAGATCCAAAGGCTGGAATCTTGTAT
>APFE030571328.1:0-28887 GCA_000404065.3 Pinus taeda
GGGCTCAATCTTCAAACCGTCACCTCGGCTTTGGGGTAAAAATGAGTGAAAAAATCCAGAGAATTATCCGCCTCTGAAAAAGAAGGGATAATTAACCGGATAAAAAAAACACTCCAAGGTGTACTCGTTTGCTGATCGAGTCCCACATCCTAGGCCTGTTACAAATTCAAGAAAATCATCATACTAGCATCACTTATTACAATTCCCCGCAGGGTGTGGAATCTGGGTACAAAGAAGAAAGATGATGAGAAGATAGAAGGAGAGTTAAAAAACTCTGTTGACTGATGACATCTGATGGTACAAGTGTCCTCTGGATCATCCTTGGGCATGGAGTCTTCACATAATCATCAGGTGCTACTCCAGTAGTCAACAACCCCCACTGCCATTGAACTTGTAGTAGCTTCTCCACGTCTTCAGATGAGTTAATGATCCACCCCATCTAGCCCTTTGCCAAAATTAAGCAATGGGGTGAATATCTTATGAGAGGGGAAAAATTCTTCATAGTAAATTTCCACAGGACGATCATCACCATTCTTTTACTTGCGAAGTGGTCGACCACTGCAATTTTTTCCGTCTTCGATATATCATTTAGTTTTACTCCCTCACCAAGTACCAAATTTAGGTCTTCAAACTTACGTTTGATGCACTTCTTATTTGGTTTATGCCCCACATTTCTAGCCAGCTGGAGGGGTGGGCCACAGGTCAGATGAGGTGCCCCACTCAACATCTCCCATGTCAAAAGATTGTTAAGAAAACCTCGAGGAGGCAAAGTGCAACAAGTGTTCTCCATGAAGTTAGAGGATGCGTCAAAGTCACCACAGGAGGAGGGAGGGTTTGTGGCCTGGCTCGCGGGTTTAGGAAGGTGAGGACTGTCAGGGAAGTTTGACGAAGGAGCTGGAGGCAAAAGTGAAAAGGGCGTGAGCGATAAGGGGGTCATGGAGGGGGTAGGTGGGATCCACTCTGAGATACCCATATCTACCATAGAACATGTCAGGGAAAGGCCACAGAACACTTCTTCCTTCTTCGACCAGATCTGCAAGCCTGCCAATGGGTCATTCGAAAAGTCCACGTACTTTATTATATCCTAGCTATTTTTTTTGCATTTTATCTTATTGGCAGATGCTCTTTCTTTTCTTTCTATTGCATCAACCTCTTAGGGAAAGGTTTCCAAGCCCCTATTCAAGAATGAGGAAAACAACACGGGGGCTTCACTCAATGAACCTATGACATATCGCGTGCGTTCATGACATACTAAACAATACCCCTAATTGGACTACATATTGGAAAATAGCTCTAAAAATCACATTATTTAATCCCTTACCAATATGAACCCAATACACCTCCCCAATTTAAAGAACCCCTACTTTCACTAGATATTGTAGGTATCCATTTTTTCATTAACATTTTTTATACCTCTTTATATGTTTTCATTAACTTTGACCTCAATTTCCTATACTTGCCAATATAAAAACCCTTTACCCCCTATATATCCCCTAATATATTAAGTCAAATTTTCCTTAATATATATCCCCCAATATGAACCCACGTGGTATGGTATTGCTCCACTAGTGAAGACCCCGTGGAAAACAAGGACTAAATATTAATGACTAATGGCAATCAACCCGAAGATTGGAATGTCGATACAAGTGACACATGGAAAGTGTCTAGCATAGACAACCATCAACACACAACATTAACCAATGTCTCCTATTTGTGCCCCGCTTGGACAATGGAAAGAAAGGCCTCAGTGAAATGTCACACTAGACTAGGGGCTGGGGATAGCCACCAAGGTAAAGCATGGGAACAGTAATAGAACCAAAAGGGGTCAATCGTCCAACTCAACTTGTGATCCATACCAATATGCGCTTAAACATTAATTGAAAGTACTTGGTTACAAAAATGGTTAATATACCTTATAATGTATGGCCCACCTTCATCTAATAGGCAAGCTAGATGTCATTGTGCATTGAGTGGAGCATAGATGGAGGGCCTTTGAGGTTAGCTATCTGTGGATCACATAGGCCTGCTGGCTGGCAAGCTGGACAGAATGGGGAGAAAAAGATTTCTCCTTGGGGTTGCCCACTTGGGTCGGTAACAAGTCTCATGAGGCTATTCACAAGAAACATGGAGTTGTTGTGTCCTACAGTCACATGTTTTGTCCACAACTTTATTTCTCTTCTATCTATGCTTGATTGTCATTTTGAGGTGAAGTAGAGTTTCATTTCCCATGAGTTGCACAATTATGCATTTAGCACAAGATAGGGTGGGGGAGCCATATCTATACTAGCATATAGTGATTCCTTCTAACAAGGAGTGGGTTAAGTGTGTACGATTAACACACCTTTGGTAAAGTTTCTTTGCATGGTTTGATGGGGATAAGCTTGTAATTGGCTACTTGTATGAGGTCATGGATGGGGCCAAATAAACTATCCAATTGTGGGAAAAGTTATTGTTGGAGATGAAAAATATATGAATATTTCAGATTTGATTGATTATTGATGGACTGGGATACATCGATGCATTCATGCAGTAATGCTTGTCCTCGACCCCAGCTCTACTTACTCATGTAATTTTGATTTTGATGGTGAGAATATGGAAGGGTTTCTTAGATGTTTTTAGAGGATGCTACCTAATCAAGAAGCTTGCGAAACCATTAATCGTGAGATGTAGATGTATAGGGACATTAGTGTATTGTTTGGCTTTGACATTGCTACCCAAGAAATGAAAATTCTATACCACATAAGCCATTAGAATTTAGAATTTTAATTTTGTGTTTTATTTGAAAGTTGAAATATGTTTTCTTTATTTTCTATTTTCCGTTGTAATGAAATGTAATTTAAGTCCTTTTTTTTTCATATTTATTGTAGATGTCTGGTAGAGAAAGTATGGTGCAAAAAGAGCAGTCTTAGGGATTTTGCTATTGGAATGTTACCAAACTTGTAGTGCTTTATGTTGTGGGTGAAATTGGAGTGTAATTGAAAAATACACTCAAAGACTCATAATAGGTCATGTTAGCACCAAGTTTGTACCTTTCCTAAAGGTCCAACAGTTATGATTATCAGTTCATTGTGCATTGGGTTATGTAATGTCCTATGGACTTTTTTTATGGAAGGGTGACATAAAGCTTAGAAATATTTCAAAAGAGTTTATTTAAGTTATATCTAAGCTTTCCCTAAGTTTTGCAGCAAATCAGAGCCTATTGAATGCCTACAGCTAGCGCTACGAAAATATTGAAAATATGAGTTTACAAACTGCTTTTCAAGTGCCCAAACATTTTTCAAGAAACTTTACCATTATTGAACCTTGATTTGACATTTGGCAGAGTTTTCAAGCCTAAGAGAGGGATTTTCAATTAAACCCTAAAATGACAGTTTGCCCTAAAATGACAATTTCCAACATTTTTCCTGTTTTAGTTACTATGTTCAAACACAGATTTCAAATAGGTGGTGATGAATTTCAAAAAACCAAAAGAGGTTTTTGTTGGAAATGGGATGATTTACAAAAAATTCCTTTAGATTTTACCCAGACATCATGGTTTGGAAATTACAGAGGAATTTTTGAGGCCTATTTTTCCAGATTTTGTAATTCTATTATTTTGTTGTTTTAGCCACTATTTTCAAATGCAGTTTCCGAACATATGGAGATGAATTTGTATAAACCAAAAGAGGTTTTTGTTGGTAACATACTAATTTAAAGATGCCTCTCCTAGTTTTTACCCAGCTAGCATGATTTGAAGGATATGAAGGAATATTTGCAGCGAATTTTTCAAGATTTAAATATTTAATAATTTCTTGTTTTAGTCATCCACTTTGGGCACGGTTTTCAAGGAGATGAAGATGAATTTTCCAAATTTGAAAGAGGTTTATGTGGGGAATGCGCTGATTTAAAAAATCCTGTTTTGATTTTTACACATCTATCACGGTTTGGGAGATCCAAATGCCTCTTTGAAGCATATTTTTCATAAATTTGTCAGATTTTTTGAAATTCCATTTCCTATAAAAATACCAAGTCAACCGCTGAAGGCCACCTCATCAAATTCGACTTGGGGATCAGACTAAAGAGGTGTGAAAAGGTTTTTTAGACCCATTTCTTTTGGATCTTGATGGTTATTATAATTAATACTTTCCCAAACATTGTGGATCTCAGATTTATGTGTTTTTCCTATATAATGAATGAAAAGGAAGGATGAGAAGTTGGACTTTGAATCAAAGTATTGTTTTGCTCTGTGTGTGATCAAATTATTCATCTTTTCAAGTGCCAAGGGGACTAGGATATTATGTTTAGTGAGTTTTCTTCTGTGATAGTTTCCTTTCTATGTGATATCATTTATATGTTATCTTCTGATGTCTAAATGAGATTATGTGATAGAATTCATTAGTTTAATGCTCTGGCTCGTATGATTTAGACTTCTGCGCCATTTCTCCTAAAGCTTGCAGGATTCATGTTTCATGCCTTGCTATCGTGGATTGTTTTCTCCTTCAATTACCATTAAGATGATGTTTGATATGTCTACAATTTGCCATCTATCTTGCCTTTGTCCCTCTTGATTCATATGGTCAAGATATTGGTAGCTACCTCTGAAACTTGATTTGTTGACCCCATTGCCCAATGGATTAATTGCTTCATCCCAACTACCACACTCAAAATCCAAAAAACCTACTGAAGATCTAGCCATTGTTTTAAGACAACTAGTTGCTAAGCTTAGTGATTAGGTTGTCAGAGAGAGCCCTTTTTGGATTGAAGGGGCTAGCCTTCAATCTGCAAGATTGGTTTGAAAAGGTTACCTTAGGGAGTTTTCTGTTACAGCCAAGAGACTTTTTGAGTGATAACAGGTCGAAATTTCAATTAAGCAATTACACTTATTATAAGTCATGACCCTCAAGACGTATCAATTCCATGATGACTTTCTTGTAAGTTGGATTTTCAAAGCGTGAATGATATGGTTCATGCACGTTTAAGTTCTTTCTTTTTTATTTGTTGTAGATGTTTGGTAAAGAAATTATGGTGCAAAAACACCACTCTTACAAATTTTGCCATCTGGATGCTAACCCAAACTTGTAGTGCCTTAGTTTGCAAGTGTGATTGGAGTGTAACTGAAAAAATATACTCAAATAAGCACAACAGGTTGAAATTTCAATTATTATAATTTATGATCCTCAAGACCTATTAAATTTATTGTAAACTTTTATAGGTTGGATTTCGAATGCTTGAATGATATTTTATATGTGCATTATAATCTCTGACTTTGGATGAGGCAGCTTGAGAGAATCCTTGATGTGGATGCCGTTTCCCTGGACAACATTAGCATATTGTTTCAGGGGAGGGTGTAGTGTGGGATGCTTATTAATGAGGAGGCACTTGGGTGGGTTAGAGGAGCAGCAACCGTAGGTGCAGAAGGCAGGGAAGGAGTAGCAACAAGAAGCATTGTGGGCAAAGGATCAGTTTGACAACACTTAGCGTGATGTGGTAGCCTTAGCACTGCCTTCTACTCAAATTGATAGAATAGTTATAGCGTTCAGTGTTGATAGAATAGTGCTAGAAACCGGTTCTACCCTCGCCATAATTGATCCCTTTATTAGGATCTGTTGACTTACTCTCTGGCATGGATAGATCTATCATGTTGGTTATTGAATCAAATCTTAGGCATACTTTCCCTCCTATTCACCCTTTTATTGGATGAGATTCTCCTTATTTTCAGTATGGGAACTGGAGGACGACAGAGTGGGGATGCTAGTCTGCTCCTCCAACTAAGATTTCAACTTGATCTTCACACTGGAAGCTCTTTCTGTAGCAGAATTTGTCAGATCTTGCAAAGACAGAACCCCATACAAGGGTAGACCAGGAACTAGAAAGTGAACAACCAAACTCTTGAACTCTTCTTCAATGGATTCTTGAAGCATAATGAATTCGTGGAGAGGGCTTCAATCCCAGGACCTGCTGTGCCTGGAATAAATAATCTGTTCATTGGAAATTATATTCACTATAACTAGACTTGATCATACACTAGATCAATCAATCTAGGTGGCCTGGGCAACTAATTGGGCGCTGAGCCACTGTGGGATCTTCCTCCTTGATGTTTCGTTGTGTTCTCTGACTAATAGTGGCATCTTGCCCATACTTGGAATTAACATATTGTGTTTTTGTTGGCTCAACTCCATGTTAGTTCTTTTTCCTCTCATCTTTTCATAACAACAAAGAAAAAACACGTTATTTACTTTGATACTATTGCAAATATAGCAATTATTTTCACCTATATGGGACATGTGATTGTTGAAGTTGACATGATAAAAGTGGGTTCCCATTTTATAGGTTGTGGAGCTTGGGAAATACGAGATTGACACATGGTATGTTTATCCTTGTTTGATTGTGATCTCATTCCTTTTGACCTTCCATTTTTCAAACTTTCAATGTTTAACAATGAAATGATAACAAATGGACTGAAAGAAAATGAGGTGAAAACAGATTTTGATAACTTTTTTCTGTTTTATAGTACAAGATCATAGTTTTGAAAGAAAGAGTACATTTTGTACAATGGCGAGTTTTTTGTATTGAAATTAAGTTTTCATAATGTTGTTTTGATGAAAAGATCAAGTGCACATATACTAAAATTTAGATTGTGGAATTTAGTTATTAGTAGACATATTTGGATTTCATAAAATTTACTTATAGAGCCACAGTTGTTTTAATAACCAATATTGACTGTTATGATACAATAGTGAATGTTATATGTTCTAATTCTCATTGAATATCTTTTTATAGTTGATCATGATGCTCATCCCATACTTTGACCTTTGCCGCAACTTATTATACTAGTTTGTGAAGCTCGTCCCCTACTTGCCATTATAGATAAGTCATTCCCCTTGTGGTAATGCTGTAGTAGCAAGAAATGAGGATGATGTGAATAGAATTATATTGTCATTGTTTGATTGTTTCTAAACAATTACTAGTGAAAAGATGGAGTTGAACAAAAGGAGAGGTTTGAATCAATTTAGCATTTTTCAGTTTCTAATATAAAGCTACAATTATGTTCCATAGCTACAACATGAAGGAATATAGTGATTTTGGTTGTCTATTGCTACAACAAAAAACTATTGGTCATTTCGAGGACAAAGAATATAAAATACATACAGGTTGATGTGACATTATGGTTTGTAGTTAGTAAATATATTAGATTTTTTTTTTGAGGTTTATTTTCACATCTTAGACCAATATGAAGTAATTTTAAAGATTTCCATTATGGTTATCTATTAATACTGTAAAGTCTTTCCATTTTTCATATGCTAGTAATAAGTGAATGCTATAGGTTTCAGGTTCCTTAGATTTCTTGTACCATATTGTGAACCTCCTCATTGACTCACCATGGTTATTATAACTAAGTTTCACTATGTAATGTTCCCAATTTTTGTGAGTGCAAAATTCTCTCAGGAGTTTTGCCAATTTTGGTGATATTAAATAAAAAGGAGAAAATATTACTTTGTGGGAGAAAAGTGGAAATTATTATTTTAATGAAGAATGGCAGCAAAGTAATATCTTATTTGACAATTTAACACTAGTTCTCTTGAGTTGCTTAGCCAAGACAACTTGTGCTATTTAGCACAAAGAATTTCCGAGCAGGAATTCCAGCCTCATTTCGGAGAACTTCTAGTGTCTCCCTAGTGAGGCAATTTGGAGAGCTCAATTCAGAGCTTCCATTGGACATCATTGCAGGAGTTTACTTAGCGGTGCACATTTCTTGAGCGCAGAGGTATTTTTGTGGAGCACATTGTGGGAGCACACGTGGGGTAGACGCTTCGTGCTTTTGTAGGGAATTTTCTTATTGTTAGACCGAAGTTTGGACAACAATTCCCTGGGCTGGATTGGATGTTATTACCTAGGTCAATTTTTTTTATCTTTTGGTAGGGGATTAAAGAAGTGGGGCCGGGAGAGATAAGGGCTGAAGATAAGAGGTATTTCTTAGTGGAGAATTTAGCCGGAGTTGGGAGAAATTTCCCATGGTAGATTTGGACATAATTCAGTAGTATCAAAATTGTGGGGTGTTTTCTAGCTAGATTGGGCAATTAACACTTGTTGGGGTTCACCAGGGGTTAGTGGATTCAACCCAAACCCTTTCTAGGTGTTTGTGGGTTTATTGAGAGGAGTCTCCAACTAATTTTATAGAATTTTTTAGGCTATGTTCAGGCCTGTAATCCACATTCTTATGGTAGGGCGAATTGGTAGTTAGCTAGGGAATTTGCATCACTTGGCGGGCTTAGTTTTGGCTTGGAGTTGGGCCAAACCATTTCTGTTGTTTTTTGGGTTTTGGGAGAGGCATTAAGAGCATTTCAAGGAGTGTTAAACTCTAAGATCAACATTCCAGCCAATAGCTAGTAGCAGATTATTTCTGGATAATGCATAGATCACTCTGGGACCATTTCTACCACTTGGGTTCGGGACATTTTTTCGGGTTCTGCTCAGCTTGCATAGCAAGCCAACTTCCAAAATTTCAGCTCATTTTATGTACTCTTTTATCATAAAATTAATAAAATGACTCAGACTGTGTTGGACTTTTTGGTTTTTTAATTGTTTGTGAGTTCCAGTTTATTTATTGTTCCTAGTCCATTGCTTGGTATTAGCTGCTAAATTTCAATTAGGAATATTATAGTGGTATCAGAGCTGTGATTTTGGCCAGCTATGGGCCTTAAGCCAAGTGATGATAAGACTAGAATAAAAAGCTAAGAAATCATGGGATCCAAAGAAAGGTTAAAATCAAACAACATGACAGTAACCTTGAATGAGGTGATTAGGATGCAACAAATGATGATTGATGTGGGGGAGCAACTGATTTATACCGAAATTGGGAATCAAGACCATTCTCAATTATACAACAAATCCACTATGCCCAAAATTATGGATAATACATCAAGATGGCAAGACATGATTGCAACTGATGTGGAGTTATTGGCAACAAATTAGAGGGCATACCAATCATTGGGACATGACATTCAGGCGCCCCTCTCCTTTTGGAATTCTGTGAACTAAGAGACATGCACAAATCAGTGGGAATTAAGTGGAATTATGCAGGGATGATGAGGAGGATCAATGCAGAAGATGAAAAAGTAGTTGAAGGGACCATGGTTGGCAAGGAGACAGTTGAGCATACACCCGTTAATGAGATGCCGATAGTTGATGAGGTACCCAGTGTTGTGACCGAGTTTTCAGGTGGTAGCAACACACCACAGGTTGATGAGGTGTCGAGAGAGATCTCCACCGTTCATGAGGAGCCAATAGGTGCAGAGGCATCCAAATCTATAACAGAGTTGTCGGACGACAATCACCTACAACTAACCATTGAGGATGTTTTATATGATGGGTTGTTAGTGGAGGAGTAGTTAGAGGCTCAAGTTGAGGTCATGATGGAGGAGGATGTGCAAGCGTCCTTGGAGCTAGACATTGACGAAGGGCAACGTGGAGAGCACATGTTAGGATTTCAGCACAGTTCACTTTAGAGGCACGTTGACAGGGTCCTCAACGTTATTATCTCACCCTTATGCATTAGATTGAGAGAGGGGACGTTGTCAAGACAGATCATAGGGATGAATGAGTCAGCAGGGGCCAGTGGCTTGAGTTGAGTATGGCACAACATCAGCATGGAGGGCCTGTCTCGTACACAGGAGATTGTACATTCGATCCCTCCTTTGGGATTGAATAGAGAGAGGTACTGAGTTGGTACCTGAAGCATCAAAACTGATAGCTTGTAGGCTTGAATGTAAAAATACACGAGAGGTATTTGTAATAATAATTTATTATATATAAAAATGTACAAGTGATGAATGTTACAATGAGGACCCACATATATATACCTAAGCAGGTTTCCTTTCGTGACTAGGCATGTCTTTTAGACATGTCTTTTCACTTAACTTAATGACTATTTAATATAATCAATATTTGATTATTTAATATTTACATTTATTTTATTTATTTACTTGTTATGAATTATATTCATAACACAACCCCTTCGTTCAGAAACTTTGTCCTCAAAGCTTATTGTCGGCAGTTTCCTTCAGTTTGGATTTGTCATCTTGGCATATGTAACTCGATGCCATTGGCACCTTTGCATATATAATTCGCTTGGTAACATTGTCTTGAATCCAAGATTATCGATTTTTTATTTTTATTTTTATAACTCTATTTTTTATTTTTATTTTGTTATAGTTCTAATTTTGTTTTTTGCTTTTTTGTTTGTAACTCTATTTTTTTTTAATTAAAATGTATTATTTAATTAAATTATAATTACATATATATATATATATATAACTATGATATATATACTATATAAATCTAATTAAATTAAAGTAACATAATGTCTGTTTGAATGACTTCACTGACCGTCACTCCGAGTCGGAGAGGTGGCTGGACGGGTTTGATAGTCGGGTTCACTAGTCGTCGTTGGCGCCCGATGTGACTGGAGCCGAGCACATGTGGACAGAGTTAGGCAGTGGATGGCAACAACACATGATGGCGGTGGACAATGGTAGCACAAAACGGCGACAGCGCAAAACGTCGACTACTAAGGAGCCATAGAGATGCCAATTGTTCGCGGAACGCTGTTCTCCACGTTGTTCGACGACGTGTTGTCCACAGTGCAATGCAAAGATTGTGTGGCGTTGATAAGGTACAAACACTCCATAATCAAACTCTTGGAAGATCGTCCATTTCAAGTGCATCTGCTGCATTAGAATCAACAATTTGCCAACTTGCAACATCATCTTTGTCTCTACCAACAACAAATATTGCTTGAGGTCCAACCTTTGAGGCCATTTCGTCTGCCCATGCTACCTCAATGTCTCCATCCTTAAGGCCAATAATATTCACAATCCAGGCAGATTAGATTCATCAAGACTTTCATCAAGCTCTGCCTTCTGTCTTTTCTTCAGAGCTTTTTGGTTTTTGGATAGAACTGTCATCTCAACAACATTGTTGGGTCTTGTTTCATCCCTACATTCTATGTGTCCAGCCAACTGATTGCCAATGCCAGGCACTTCTGTTGCCTCAGATATGTGAGATAGACGTATAACAATGTCCCCAATAAAGTAATTGTAATCCGGATGCTCAGTAGCTCATAAACACTTACTACCTCCTCACCATCAAATTTGTGTGCATCTTCTGGACAATCCACAGGGTTCAACCACGCCACTCTTGTTGTGTGCTCCTTTGAGTCCGCAGTTTTTTACAACTCCCATTCCTCCAACATTAGAAGCCTCACCATCATCATCTGAAACCTTCTCCAATACATATTGTCCAGGAAAGAAGTCATAATCTCCAAGATTATCAATGGGAATCAACGTTTTAGAATCTGCACTGCATGTCCTTGTGCTATCTTGCCATATCACATCTACCTGTCCGTTTGTTGCCCACAAATAGTGCTTCATCAAGAACCTCATCTTTTTTGTGGACTCTTCTATCACACTTGATAACACGTCTCCGGAATTTCTTTCGATGTGTAACCCAGCTATCAGAGGTTGTCTCTTTTAAACATGAATTTGTTGTATTTTGAGAATCAGAAGTAGGTAAGTGGACACTGCCCCCAAGCATTTCTATGTCAGTATCCAAACTTTCATGCATTGTCCGTTTGATCGCAAAGACAATAGTGCCACCAACATCCTGTACAACCAAGTTGTCAATGCCTATAGGCTAAGTTGCACGAAACGGGGAAACGGGGAAGCGAAACGAAACGCGGAAGCGAAACGAAACGCGACCTCCCCAAATTTTGAAACGGGGAAACGCGAATATGTATATATATTTATATATTAAAAACATTAAAAATTATAATATATATATGGTCATCATATGATGAAGAATGAAGCATGCTATTTCTATAACTTTAGAAAATGGTTTCTAGAAGTGATTAGAAACCCTAAAAAAAAATTAAATTAATTAGAAAAAAAAAAAAATTAAAAAACAAGTGTTATTTTGTGGGAAACGGGGCCCGTACGGCGTGGAAACGCGTTTCCGTCCGTAGAAACGTGTGGAAACGCCTGGAAACGTGTGGAAACGCGCCCGTACGGACGGAAACGCGTTTCCACGCCGTACGGTACGCGGAAACGCGTTTCCGTTTCGTTTCCGTACGGAAACGGACCCTAGACCCACGTTTCCTGCAACTTAGCCTATAGGTGTTCCTGCATGAACGGTCTTTGAGAAAGATGAGGCGGCATTCTCTACAGAAGCCTCCATGTCATCTGTGACAGGCAAAGTAACTTTCGACATCCTCCTTTCAAATGTAGGAAGTAGACCCCAGTCACCTAGCTGCCAATTAGCATATGAAAAACAAGACAATAACTTTAGCCGTTGAGGGTCCTGTTGCTCTACAGGGATGGGAGCTGACTGAGAATTGTAACCAGTATGTGCTGCAACAATCGAATAGACATAAACTGATCTCACTTCCACATTACTTACTGTGCCTTCCATACGATTTGCCTTCCATGCACTACACAACCATCGAGCATTCTTGAAAACTGTTGAAGAACTGCCCCGGACACGCTGCCCTGGAAAATAAGGATAATGTGTATCCTCAAGGAGATTCTTGGAGATTGGGATAAGGCGATCAGGGTCAGCCTTCATTAGTTTATGTTTTGATCCATCATCAAATACAACTATCACATTATCAACCACTTCATCAGCTGCAAGAAATCCTTTCAGCAGACCCAACTTCTGATTTGTAACAAGCTTTGTGGAACATTCACCACCAACCTCTGCTTCCATATCTAGAACTGCAAATAAACCAATTGTAACATCTCTAGGTTTTTCCTCTTCCATCAGATCCTTCCCTGTTGCTGCAAGATTTATCTTGCCAATTTTATTTGCCTCATCCAATTGCTTTTTTGAGATCTCTTCATAATGCTCAAATGCTTCTTCATCCTGGGAAGTAAATGTGCATATATGTTATCAAGGTCAATAAAATCTGCCTTCACTAGTTCTTCTGTAAGTCTGTACAGTCCATCAGGTACAGGCTCATTTACATCTTGACGTTGGTAGTACTGGAATTTAAATCCAAGAATATGTGTAGCATGAGACTTTGGGAAGATAGGTATTAGTTCAAGAAAATCATCATTTTCAGGTTGTAGCTCAAAACATTCCAAAACAATGTCAAAAACACGGTTTGGGTCCAAATCAAAGTGGCCAATTAATGACTTAATTGTGCTGATCACTGCAGATGCAGTCCTATGTGTCAATCCACCAGAACCACATTGACATAAGAGAGTCACCAATTTTGCATAGCCTTCACTCTCCTCTCGAAGAAGGTAAAACTTTGTTTGTTGATATAGAAGACGAGTGTTCACCCTAACCTCATTAGCTTTTAACGCAACTGCCTTTATTTTGATCATCTCAGATTCCCACAAAAATTCGGTCTCACATCTTTCTTGTTTCTCAAGATAGTCCTCATCCACATCACCTTCATCTGGATCATCATCTTGATCTACATAATCTTCATCGACATCATTTTCATCTGGATCATCATCTTGATCTATATCATTCTCATCCACATCAAGATCGACTTCATCTAGATTTTCAACATTATAATCTTCTTGATCTATATCAACTACTTCAGAATCATTATCTTGATCTAGATCATCCTCATTCACATCAAGATCAACTTTATCTAAATCCTCATATTGATCTATATAAGCTTCATCGGAATCATCATCTAGATCATTTTTCTTGTTATCGCTTTCCTTTCGACATGCTTTAACTTCTGCATATGATTTGTCTAAACGCTGAAATGCTTCTTGAATTTTACTAAAATTCTCCATGGATTTAGGACGTGAACGTAATGGCATATTGTGCGGTGAACTATGCTCAAAGACTTGTATGATTATATTGTGCGCCATGGCTCTGATACCACTGAAGCATCAAAACTGATAGCTTGTAGGCTTGAATGTAAAAATACACAAGAGGTATTTGTAATAATAATTTATTATATATAAAAATGTACAAGTGATGAGTGTTACAATGAGGACCCACATATATTTACCTAAGCAGGTGTCCTTTCGTGACTAGGCATGTCTTTTAGACATGCCTTTTCACTTAACTTAATGACTATTTAACATAATCAATATTTGATTATTTAATATTTACATTTTATTTATTTATTTACTTGTTATGAATTATATTCATAACAGTACCTGATGGAGTAGGTTAGGCAGTTGGGTTCATCCATGGCTACATTTCAGCAAAGGTCGTGGATTACTAGAGGAGTACGAGAGCCATATTGTTGTTGGGATCCCCCATCACAACATGGGTTTGGTTAGTGATGGTATTAGCAATGCGATGAATCTAGTGAATGAGCACCCACACACTTTCAACTCTCCATCAACACTAGTGTCAGGTTGGATTGACAGGGGATTGGTAGACTCAACGGTTTTTCTGGGGATGTTGGGCGTACATGGGATTGTAGGATGATCAACATACTCTTGGAGGGGCTGGTCGGAGGAGGTGGCATCAACAGGGTATCAGACATGGCATTATATGGAGACAATGGTCTCTTATTGGCATATTGGTCGTAGGAGCTACTAAGGCTAGGCATAGTAGTATCATTCCTATTAGCATGTGAGGAGCTAGGCCACTCAGGTCTACCAGGGCAGATGAGGAGGTGTAACCCACATCATGGTGGATTCACTAGTAGAGTAGTGGATGGATTGACACATGTGCGATGGTCGAGGATGTAGGGTGGTGCGATAGTTGGCGTAGGTCTTCAATGGTGCACAGAGTCGTGCCATAGAGTTCAGTGTTCTGCAGAGGAACATAGAGGTGCATGGAGGAGTGCCATAGTGTGTTGGATTGCACTGTGGAGTAGGAGTGTCATAGTGTGTTGAATTGCACTATGGAGTAGGAGGACTGTCTAACATCGCATTGAGTACATGCGGGGAGCGATAGGTATAGTGACACATGTACATGAGACATTACAGGATGGTATAGTAGTAGCAGAGGGTATCCAGTGGTGTATTGGGACAAGTTGCTGTGTACATTGGCATGCCAAAGAGTACGGTGATACTTGGTGGTATGCAATGACATATGGTGCGACACAACAAGCTCTTGGAGCGTTGCCTCCAAGGAGACTTATGGACAAGGACATTAGGGGTGCCATTGGATGCAGCTCACCCAAGATCGATGAGGACGTTGTTAAGCATTTGGGGACGTCATGTTCAACGGAGACAGGTCTTCGATTGGGTTATCAGCAGATTCGAGGTATAGAGAGGGACGTCCATAGGATTACTCTTCAGTATCCCTGCAGACTCTTGATCATACACTTGGGGACCTACCCACCCATCACTCTCCAATATTGCTTACAGTTGCAGAGCATTTGGTTGCTGCCCCTTGATGCTATCAGTACAAACAACAAGACATGGGAAGCTCACCCGAGGCAGTTGGATGAGACACAGTGTGTCGTGGGCAGGAGGGAGACTCTTCGGTTGAGACATTTGGTGGGTGCATGAGATGATAGATACATGCTTAGGGATGACGTGGTTCACTGCCGAGGTAGTATATGTTCCACCCCTGGGCTCATAGTCGGGGAGGTGATTGTGAGGGAGTTGCATGATGCACTTTCAGCGAGAGAGTCCAAGGCATTATATGAGAATGAGGTGTAGTGGATGGTAGACCTCGTCTACAGGCAAATGTTTAGACTCCAGGTAGTATTGGGGTGCACTTTTAGGAGGCAGGATAATATATTTCACTGTGTGGTCTGGCAGGAGCAAGGCAGAGTGGCATGCATGGGACAAATTCTTAATACTTGGGGTGCATATATCAGATACATATAGGGGTCAAATACAAGGCACAGAGGGGTCCCAATAGCTAGCAGTAGTTCACAACCGCAGGAAGGGAGGATTGGGAGTTGTGTATCTCTAGTATGGGTATGGGATCCAGGGATCTAGTTGATTGATAAGGCACTCCATTCTATGCTGAGCAGGATCATGGGAGAGGGTGATCTAGTTCACCTTGGGTGTGACGCATGGGAGATTGCTGAAACCTCCATTCTATGGCAAGGTAGATTTATCTTGTTGCTGCTCAGGATTGAGATTGACAGTGGATGGGTAGACATTGACATCATGGAGATGCCTGGGCAGGGCAAGCTTGGCCTTCACAAATTTTCCACCATCAGCTTTCAGGAGGGGAGGATACAGTGTGTGCTACAAGTGCCAAAATAGTACTAATGGATGAATACCATGCTACTGGGCAAGGGTCTCATCATAGTTTGTGCCCTTAATCTGTGAGAAGCCCTTGGGCACAAACCTGGCCTTGTACTTCTCCACATTCCCATCTGCTCCATGCTTCACCTTGTACCCCATCTCGATCCAACTACTAGTTTGCCCTCAAGACATGGCACAATCTCCCAGACATCATTTTTCATTATGGAGGAATATTCCTCCACTGTGGCATCTTGCTAAACGTGTTTAGAAGATGCCTCCTTGTAAGAAGAAGGCTCAATGTTGATCAACTCTGTCATCAGTGCCATATAACCTGTGTATCTTTGTGGTGGTTTACTCTTCTTGAACATGGTGCTAGGAGTTTCAACATGCTCCTGGGCCTCCTGAATCAACCTCTCGGCCCACTTGGCTTTCTTCTTCCTTGTGCCAGGATTCTCCCTCTGAGTAGCTGCTTGCTCCCATCCTGGTCTCTTCTCCTCCTCATCCTGCTCTGCATCCTGCCGTGGATCTCGCTGTGTGGGCCTCTTGTCACCTGTCCGAGACTCTGTTTTTGATCATGCCTGAGGCTCCTACATTTGAGGAACTACTGTCTGCTCTCTCTCTAAAGACTCCTTCAAAGCTATGTCCTCGTCAAAATTCACATCTCGCCTCAAGATTGTCTTCTTGACTCCTAGTAGATACACCTTGTATGCCTTTGATGTCTCACTATATCCCACGAAAATACTCTTTTTTGCTGTGGGCTCCAACTTCTTCCTGCTATTTTTGGACACATGGCAATAAACTCTTGTGCCAAAGATCCGAAAGTGTGAAACCAATGTTACTTGGGAGCGGGAGCGACCATTTTCAGAAGCTCCCGGTTTGGGAGCGAATCCGGGAGCGATTTTTTAAAAATATATATATTTTTTATATTTTTTAATTTTTGATACATATATGTCAACAAAACATGTAGAATGATGAATTAGACATAAAAAACATTAAAAAACATAGATTGATCATTGAACCATATCACATCAATCATCTAGAAATTATAATCGTCATCAACCATGTCCACAAGATAGTAAAATACATATTACAACTGCAACATATTGAGTCTCATGAATCATGATTCATCAAATTCAATCTTAAAGTTTCACCTTCAAGCTTTCAAAATTGAAAATTCAATATATAACATTTATCATCATTGATCACCAAAGTTGTACTTGTAAGCTAAGTTTAACCATTACAAGAAGTAATATCTTAGATATTTCTAAGTCCTAACTTCTAACTGTTAACATGAAATGAAATGTTATAAAATGAAACATGAATACTGAAATGAAATGAAACAACTTTAGTCTTTCACCAAGCATCATATTCATAATTCACAATCATTACCAATGAGTTATAATTGCCAACTTCAAACTTCAAATTTTCATTGTCACAGTCATATATTGTTTACAAAAAATATCATTATGATATGAAAGAGTCAAGAGTCTAGAGTCAAGGACTCAAAACTCAACAGTTATGAAAACTAAAGTCTAATAGAAACTAGAAAAGACAAGTAAACTGTAAATCTACATGTGGCCTTTGCCACGAGAGTCTCAAGGAGTATAAGCAGGTTGTGGTGGTCTTCTAGGAGTCTCCTGCACAGACCGACAACCAGAACTAGAAGGCACATGCCCTCCACGTGAGGGTGTAGATGGAGGTGGCAATAGCAAAGGAACAAGACTCGGAACTCGAGCACTGCTACCAGTAGATGGTGGAGGTGGAGGTGGCATGGCTGCTGCAGCTGCTTCATCTTCATCCCTTAAAAGTTCCTCTTCCAGTTCTTCAAGATGTACAATGCCATCCTCCAAATTGTCATCCTTTGGGTGATTGTTCCAAATTTTATATGTGGGATCCTCATAAGCCCGATCACAGTAATGACTCAACAACCTCAAGTTGTAGTGCACATAAACCAAGCTTTCTGCTCGGTTTTCATTGAGTCTGTTTCTTTTCACATTGTGTATGTAGCTGTAGGTGCTCCAACACCTCTCTGCAGAAGAAGTATTTACAACCTATGAAAGAACTTTTTTTGCCAATTTTGGCAAAAGTCCCTAGCCGCCATATGTTTCCCACCATGTGAGAGAATCAAATCTATCTTTGTCTTCCATTGCATGCAAGTTACCAAACAAACCAGTGCCACTGAAATATTTGCCTATTTCAAGGCGCACAGCTACACATTCCTCCTTGTCAGGTATCAACTTTTCTAATGCTTGCAAATATCCACTAGTTACCTCTGGATCTAAATGGGGTTTGGTCCTAATCCCACCCCCTGGTGCAGGTTGGCTCAACGAAGATGTAGAGTAGTATTTTGGCGTAAGGATATACACCAAGAAATGTAGTGGAAGATTAAGTCTATTCCATGATTCACACACAATCATGAATCAGTTTGTACAAGTTGGGATCTCTGTTATGAACAATATCTTTTATTTTCCCCAACATGGTATCCATCTGCTCATACACCTTGCCAATCACTGGTTTGTCTGTATCTGAAAACCGAATCATGTGATAAATGGGCTTGGTGAAATCCAATACATGCCTCACACTTGTCCAAAACTGACCACCAACAGCAGCCTCCCCCACCAGTTCAAAACCTCGCCTGTCCGCTGCATTTGTAGCCTTTTCCTTTAATACCTGCCAATGTGGACTTGATACCATGCTAGCCAATGACTCTCTTACCTTCAAAAGGCACTTGAAGGTGAGGTGATAGCTACCAAATCTGGTCTTCACAATCTTCAACAACTCCAATCTTGAGTGACTACGGAAAAGGCCATGGGTATTGCTATGATTTGTAATAAATTTTATGATTTGTTTGCCTTTCTTGTACAAATCACCAATCCATTTGTATTGTGCATTTTTGTTCTTGACAATATCATGCATCAGAACTAGAAGGTTCAATGTGTGAACCAAACATCCAGACCAAAATATGTTGGGGTATTTATCCTTAATAGTTGCTCCCGCTGCCTTACAATTAGCAGCATTATCAATGATGACTTGGATGACATTGTATGGCCCAATACGGTCAATTGTTTCAAGTAATGCTTCTGCAATGTTGATGGTGGTCCTGAACTTGTCTAAGTAATCATGTGCAGTTAGAAAGATGGCACCACTAACAGACATAGCAAGAACACTTATCAATGGCTTGCCTTTTACATTTGTCCATCCATCAGATACAATGGACACTCCATGGTCAATCCAAGAACTTGTCATTCTATTCAAAGAAAGTGATATTTTTGCTTTTTCATGATCAAGTCCAACGGTTCTTGCCTTGTCATACCCAGGACTCTTGTATCCTTTAGGGGCATCATTTATGGCAGAAACCATTTCGTGCCAATAAGGTGAGCAAAGAACATTGAATGGTATCCCACATGCATAGAGAAACCTGTAAACCTTTGAATCCACATCATTCCTATACCCCTCATCAAGGAACTCTGATATGGTTCTACGCCTTAAAGATGATGACCCTGCATATCCACTACCTTGGGAGGATGCTGAAGGAGTTCTTTGTGCTTGTGATTGTGAGCTTGGTTCAAAGAAACTGCTTGATTTTTTTGATTTGTATTGAGCTTCCTCCTCTTCCCGTATGTATTTGGCTCTATCCGTTGCTAACACCGCTAGACAAGTTTTGATTCCTATTTGTTTGTCTCCATCCCATGGCCTTTTCTCGTAGAGGTGTTTTCTGGCACAGGTGTATGAACCTGTGTAATCATTGTTGCAATGGGGACAATGAAATTTAGTGGTTCCACCCCCTCTCCCTGTTTTAGCCCCGTTAACATATTTCCACAGTGGGGTTTGGTCTTGTTTAGTTTTTTGAGAGTCATGTTCACCCTCCTCCAGCTCCTCCTCACCAGAGTTTTCATCAATTCGACTTTCTCCAGCTTCTTCATCCCCCTCTTCATTTTGGCCCTTATGTTTCCTACTCTCTAGCACCATAATAACCATAAAAGGGACCAAGAAGAGGAAAATGCCAAGAAATATAGCCAGGTCCACGATGTTTGATATTTGTAGGCTTTTAAATCTGCAAATTAATTTAATTTAATTTAGATATGATTTTTTTACTAAATAAACTAACTAAACTAACTAAATTACTAAGTTACTTACCTCTTTGCAGGCTTGCTCTTTGCTCCTCGGCGCTTGCTCTTCGCTTCTCCTCACTCCTTTGCTCTTGCTCTCCAAAAACTCAACTCATTCAAGTGATAATGAAATTTTTTGCCCATTAGGTTTTTAAAACAATATTTTTTATTTTTTTATTTTTATTTTTTTTCTTAAATTGGATATTTTTTGGGTGTCCGCGAAATTTATTTATTTATTTATTTTTTCTCGCCGGATCGCTCCCAGTGCTGCCTGAAACGCTCCCGGAGCGAAAATTTGAAGCCCGGGAGTGATCAGGAGCGATTGCTCCCTGATCACTCTTGGGCTGTAATTTTCGCTCCGGGAGCGACACTCCCCATAGCGCTCTCGAAAATGACAGGGAGCGGAATTTTTTTTATCGGGAGTGCGCTCCCAACCCACTCCCGCCCATAGCGCGGATTGGGAGCGGGTTCGAAAGTGGGGGAGGGGGCACTCCCCCGCAACATAGCATTTAACTATAGAAAAGTGGAGCATCGATACCACGAAAGATGCCGAAAAATGAATTTTCAAGGTTTTTCAAAAAAAAATTATTTTATTTTTAAATATTTATTTTTATATTTTAAAACAAAATTAAACTAAACTAAACTAAATTAAAATATAAATCAAAATCAAATAAATCTAACAAATTTAAACAAAATATGCACCCATTAAAATCTAAAACTTTTTTTTTTTTTTCTTTTTTTCTTTTTTTTTTCTTTTTTAATAAGCAATTTGTAATAACCTAACCAAATAGTTAGAATTATTTCCAAATTACTTTTACATAGACTCAGAGCACACTAGGATTCACCTAACATTCCAATGACAAAATTCATTCCGGCTTTGGTGTTAGGCTGAAGGAAAACTCTGCCGATCATGGATCGGTGAGACAAAAAAACTTCCGGAATGTAGATTATCACCAGAAAATTAGTTTGCCTAGGAAATTTACATACATGACTGAGATCTGCTAAAAATATTTACAATTTACATATGCAGACTAGGTTTACAACATAACATGATCGAGCTGATGATGATAGTCGAATGGCACGGACACGTCGATTAAGTGCTATCCATTTTTGCGAAGAAAAGGGGGTGCACTGCTATGGGTAGTTGACACGTAGTGGTCAACACTCTTGATACGTGTTTTCTGAAGAGCTCAGCTTAAATTTGATGCTGGGCTTATCATAAGATATTTTTTATCGGTGATGCATGAAGGGTTTCAAACTCAGAGCCTCCTTTAAAAATTCAAAAATTTTAATTTTTCTGTGCTGAATCATTAGATATGGTTGTTGAGAGCTTCAGATCATCAGATCTGGAAGCAAAGTCGGACTCACACTCCCTAGATCTGATAGATCTGCCATTTATGTACATAGATTTGTAATTTTCTTCAGTTTTCTGACTTGGGCTTTTTGGGTTTTAGTTTTTTGGGTCATTGTACATATCGTTTGGGTATTTCTTGTTGTCCTTTAGTTGTAGATCTGAAGCCGAAAGCTGTGCAAAGTCCAGATCTAAGCCCTGGAGGGTAAGATCTGGATCTCTGGGGTTCGTTAAAATTGTTTCCCAGGGATAGTATTCGGACATTTTGTAGTCCAGGGTTTAAATTTAATAATTTTCATTAATTTGGAAAATTTTATAAGGGTTTCAAAGAAATCTAAAGCAGAAGGATTTAAAATTTTTATTAAGATTTCTGGAAAGTTTTGAGGGGTTTCTAGGCCACCTGTTTGCTGCTACCCCGGGTTTTCATTTTTTGTTGCAAGAAAATTTCGAAATTTTTGAGCAAACTGTGTAAAACCTTCGTTGTTCTCACTACCCATCAGATCTGCCCTCTCTTCTATAAGCAGCGCCTTGTCATATACCTACAAAAAACCTTGCGATTTTCCGCATCTATCAACCCGCAAGCAACTCCATCATCTGGCTCCCATCGTTGCAGCTTCAACCCCACTGTCTGGCCTTTACTCCTACTTTCCTTCTGTTGCCCTTTCCTTGCATTTCGTCCTCCCTCGATTTTTGCTGCATACTATCTACAACAAACCATTCCCCCTACGCTTCCTTTCTCCCTCAATCCATAGCTGCCTTACATCGCCATCTGTTTGCTACATCCCTAACCATCGAACCCCATCTGTTCCCTTTCCCTGTGTCTTCTACACATCTTTATTCGTTGTCCCTTGCTACAGCTCCCCATCCGCACATTTGAACCAACCATCCTCATCACCTGCACGCTGCCTGCCAAACTCTCCACGCTGCTCGTCTTGCAAAACCCCTCCGCATTTCCCATAGCCTCCTCCCTACTGTCGAACCCTGCAACCTTCACACAGTTCTATCCTTGTTGCACCTGCGCCCTTCTACCTTCGTTGAGCTTCATTGCAATCTTCCTCTGCCACTGCTATCCAAGCCTCCCATAAACCTGCATTCACAAATAAGAAACACTTTGATTATTTTTATTTTCTTTTTATGCGGTTGGTTTAGTTTTAGGTTAGGGTGTATATAATTTTTGTTTAGTTTCATTTGTATATAACTGTTAGGCCCTTTTATTTTTTATTTTTAAATTCGATTTTTTTTTTTTTTTAACTTGGCCTTGGTTAAAAATATTTAAAAATTTAAGTTAAAAAATTCGATTTTGATTTTCACTTTTAACGTGATTTCTTTCATTATTTTTATTTTGTAATTTAAAAACTAAAAAATCAAAAACGATTTTTTTTTTATTTTTTTAATAAAATCTAAAACTTTAAAAATAAAATCTTAAATCTTAAAAAAACATTCAAAAATCCTAAAATATTTAAAAATTTAAAAACTTTAAAAAATCATAAAAAAAAATCTAATTTTGGCAACTAAAGAAATGAATTAAAAGGATTTTCTTTTACGTTTAAAAAAAAAAAAAATTATGTGGCCTATGGCTCATTGAAATTTAAAATTTTTTTAACCCTTAGATTCATTTTCCGTCACATTAAAAGATTTTGATTTTTTTAAATTACCATTGAAGTTATCGCCTAAGGAATAATTTAAATTTACATTTGAAGTTCCTTAGTGTTCTTAAATGCATGTTTTTCTATGGTCGAGGTGCAACAATTGTTTCAAGTTATATTGGCTGTTGGAGAAAGTTAATTAATTCTAGATCTTGGTCATTGACGATAATCATTTTAGATTTGGAATTTTTTGTATGCGACAGTGTTGGGCGTTTATATGGATTATTTATGATTGTCACTATTCGTCACATATTGAAAATCGTTCTAGATAACTTGTTTTATTTAGTTGATGGTTAATTCAAATATTAAAGGGACTAGTCTATAATTATTTATATCTTGTGGTCGTGTCTTGGTTATATTAGCATTTAATCTATTCATTTGAGTTAATCAAGGTTCATTTAAATTCATCAAGTTGTCCAGCATTAAAATCTCCTAGAGCCTGTGTTTCACAAGTTACCCCCATCCATTCACGTTAGGGACAACCCCCCTTGACTTGCCTAGGAGAGTTTAAACGGAGTAAGGATTAAGGGTGACAACCCTTACTCTAAGCGTTGTCGCGGTGCCTAGACACTTTGCACGACAACAAGACCTTAGGAGGAGGAAGTTGTGCTTGATTTGTAGGGAGCAATGTTGCAGGAAGCGCCCCCCTGGTTCCAAGCCCCGAAGCGCATCCCGTGCAGATGCATTTAGGAAGCTTCCCCTGAAGTGCGCTTCCACCTGATTTTGCCGCTTCCTGGAATCTTCGAAGCGTGGCTTCGAAGCGCGATTCCGAACCTCCAAAGCGTGCTTCGTACGGCATTTCGGGCATACGAAGCGTGGCGCTTTGGAGGGAGAAGTGCACGCTTCCCGTATGCTTCTAGAAAGCGCCACACGGAGGATGAAATGCGATTTTTTTTTTATTTTTTTTTTTAATTTTCATTGACTTGGCATAAAGGGGGTGGGTCCACCTTGGGTTATGGTGAGGTTAGGGTGAGGAATGAAGGGAATAAAACCCCCATTCATTCCTCATTTGCTCACTTTGAGTTTATGAGAGTTGGAGAAGAGAAGAGAGGAGAGGAGAGGAGAAGAGAAGAGAAGAAAGGAGAGGAGAAGAGAGGAGAGCTTGGAGGACTGAAGGAGGAGGAGCTTGGAGCAAGAGCTTAGAGGACTTCATCTACAAGAGCTAAAGAGGTAAGTTCAAACCCCAAACTCCTTATTTTTTTGACATTTTTTTTGTATTTTTCTCCTCCCTCTCCTACTCTTTCACATTGTTTCTACTTGCTCCTTTACTTGCAAGTTGTCCACCACCTATATCCATATTCTAAGATGGTGTTCTTTTGGATTCTGTGTATCATTCCACTCTTGGTTTTAATGATGGCGGGGGGGAGTAAGAATAGAAGGGAAGAAGCACAAGAAGACAATGGTCCCCATATGACTGACCCAATGTATGATGAGGAGGAAAGGTTTGAAGAGGAAGGGGATGAACCTGAAGGTGAAACTGAAACACTAGATGGGAAAGCTGCATTAACACCCTTGTGGAACTATGTGACCAAACTTGATGGGGGAAAGGGTGGTGGAACTTACAAATTTGTGTGCCCTCATGGTTGTCATGGAGGAAAACCATATTGTGGTTCATAAACCCATGTGAGGAGGCATCTTTGTGCCGTGCTGGACAGTGATGATAAAAAGGGTCTTGTGGGGGTACAAATTTGCCCAAACATTTCATCTGAACAAAGAAGAAAATACATCCAAATAGAGGAGGTTGCACAACAAAAAAAAAGAAACAAAAAACTCATTATGAATCAAGTGCAAACTCTAAATTTGGTAGTTCATCTCCTCATGGTACTTCTGCAAGCTCTGGAGGTAGTAGAACAATAGGGGATTTCCTTAATGTTGCTAGGAGGGATGATGTGGATGGAAAGATAGTTTGTTTTCTTTGTGCTTGCGGTGTACCATTCAAGGTGCTTCGCTCTCCCTATTGGCATGAAATGGTAAAGGCCATCAATGAAGCCCCAAAAGGATACAAGGCCCGCAACTATGAGAAAGCTAGAACAATGTTATTAGAAAGAGAAAAAGCTAAGGTTCAAAGAGCTTTGACACATTTTACAAATGAGTGGGTAGATTGTGGGGTATCCATTTTATCAGATGGGTGGACAAATATTAGAAACCAACATTTGATAAATGTTCTTGGTGTTTCTTCTAGTGGTGCAGTATTTATTACATGTCATGACTCCTCCTCCATCAGTGCATCTGCACAAAACATTGCAGATCTCCTATTGAAATCAATCAAGGATGTTGGTCCGAATAATGTGGTTCAAGTGATCACAGATAATGCAGCAAATTGTAAGGCAGTAGGAAAAATTATTGAGCGTACTTGTTAAATTGGCAACTAGGGCCAAACTCCATGTGGGTCGGCTTATTTATGGCAGTTGATATTTTTATTGGAACCCTCTCGTCGAGAGGTGTAGGATTGATCCAAAGATCATCTGATTCCGATAAGTATTTATGGAGATATGAACTTATCTTGTTTATGTAATTATTATCAAGCCGACCAGCGCTTATGTAGGCTCTAGAAGCCCAAATGTCATGTCTATTCATCATATCCGTTTTAGTATAAATTGAAAAAGACTTGAGGTCATTTGGGCATGCACATTCTTCATGTGCTCTCCTCTCCACGTCTTGGGTTTTTTGGAGAAGGAGAGACACTAATGAAGGATGCCCTAATGGATCTATCATAACAACGCAAGATCTGGCAACGTGGTTTAAGGAACTATATGCAGTCATGAAGGAATAAAATATGTTGCTCATCAAAGACCTAGCCGCAGTCAATAACCATATCACACAGGCCCTAAATCTAGCAGCGTAGTTTAAGAGATATGTGGACATATAAATATGCAGTCATTCTGGTAGCGCAGTGGAGACATATATGTTCGCATCAACAGAAGTCATAATCCCGTAGACATTGAAGACATCCACAGTTCCTATACGCTGAGCAGGCAATCTATACGCTGGAATGAAGGACCTTATCCACGCAATCCATACGCTGTAATAGGACACATTGTAATGGAGATACCCTCATATGCTAAACACAGTTAAGGAAGCACTTATACGATGTCCAGAAGACCGGTTCATGCAACCATAAAAGAACAAAACTCACACGTGAGAATATCCGGATGGTTTCACTGTAATGAGGATTCCACGCAAAAATGGAAACTCATGCAAATATATACTTTGTCACATGCAGCATCATACGCTGTCACATGCAATATCATAGACATTGTCGTACGCATAACATATACATAGTCAATGCAGCAACCCTTACACGATGTACGCATAACATATACACAGTCATACGCTGTTCATGAAGACTGATGGAGATAGTCATTACATGCAGTCCATGGAGACAGTCAATGTGATACCTAATCTGTTGTCATAAAAGGAACAACTGCAATCATACAAGGAACAGCTGCGATGGAGAGCAGGCATAAATGGTTGCTGCTGTAGATGGAAGCACTGCAAATGGATGCACTATAATATGCTGTCCAAGCAGCTCTATTCACAGTCAATGAAAACATCGAAGAGCATCCAGGAGACCTGCTTTGTTGTATGTGATAGCATGATGTTAAACTAGCACAATGATGCTACTGATAAATGGCCAGCATGATGATAACCAGCGCAATGATGCATAATGATAAATGGGCAGTGTGATGATAAACATGATCATGAGTAGCTTGATAAGGCCATGGAAGAAGCAGAATGATGTATGAATGAATTGCATGATGTATAATGATGCATGATGACATGGAGCATGAGAACATGGACATGGGCAGCAGTTGAATGAAAACTTGGACATGATGCACAACAGCATGATGATAATACACATCTGTAAGGACAGCAGCATGATGATGATGCATATTAGTATGGGTAGCATGATAAGATCATGAACATGGGGGGGCATGATGATTATCATGATTAGCGCAGCATGGTGCAGTACCCAGTAAGGTGCAGCAAATAGATGAGATGCAGCACGATGATAGGTGAAGAATTCACCTTGAGAATCAATTGAAGCAGAATGTCTTCAACTGATCTCATCATTATACGAAATGATCTATGCTAGATATAGATAAGTCAAAGTGTTGACTTCTGTTGTAAATGTACTCTCTCTCTCTCTTTCTTTGCTGAACTGTGAAGATAAAAGAATATTTGATCAAAGGGTTTCCCCACACATTGTGGGGTTTGTCCCTGGCTCGTGCCATATCTTGTGTCCTCTTGTCTTGGCTTGTCTTCTGCGTTTTATATTTATGTACTATCTACAATTTATCTTAACGTTGATGTGATTGCTAACTGTGAAAATTTAAATAAATTGCTCTAGCATAGAACATACCTAAAATTAACAGTACTTATCCACACATCTTTGGTCTGGGTGCCTGGTTCACACATTGAACCTTTTGATGCATGATATTGTGAAGCACAGAAAATGTGGGTGGATTACTGTGGGCGGATTACTGAGCTTTACAGGAGAGGGAAGCAACTCATTAAATTCATCACAAGGCATACAAGGGTAAACTACTTCTATGGCACTTACTCCAAGTTGCAGTTGCTTAAACTTGCAAAGACAAGATTTGCTAGTTATTACGTCACCTTTAGGCGGCTAGTGAAGGTGAAACAAGCTTTAACTAATCTGGTTTGTGCTGAATCATGGGATGAAATTAACACTGACATAGATGGTTAATGCAGTCAAGGACACTGTTCTTGACAGTTACTTTTGGTCACAGGTTAAATATGTTTTGCAATTCACTAAACCAATTTATTACATGATCAAGTTTGTAGATTTAGATCGACCAGTAATTGGGGAGGTGTATGAGCAAATGGATAGCATGTTGGGGCAGATTAAAGACATTGTTGAGCCTAGAGATACCACCTTGTACAATTATATTCGTATAGAGGTGGAAAACCGATGGGAAATGCTAAATGTTCCATTGCATGCATTAGCATATGTTTTGACACCTAAATACTATCATCCATCATGGCTTTCAACACCAGCACCTCGGGGGGGAAGCAGGAGAAAACCACACCAAGATCAAGAGGTTCACAAAAAATATATGGCTGCATTGAGTAAATTAATCCATGATGAGGAGGAGGCTGCATTGGTACGGAGACATGTGAGCAACTATACGCTCAACACTGGTCCATTTGGGAGCATGAATGCAATTAAAGATCGAGAGACTTTTTCTTCTCTTGAGTGGTGGAACATGCATGGAGGGGGTACTCCACTTCTATAGAGTTTGGCATTGCGGGTGCTATCACAGGTGGTAAACACTTCTTCTGCAGAGAGGTGTTGGAGCTCTTATTCTTTCATCCACAGTGTTAAAAGGAAGAGGTTGAGTTTAGACCAGGCAGAGAGCTTGGTTTATGTTCATTACAACTTGCAATTGTTGTCCCATTACTGTGAAGATGCAAAGTCTAATAAAGACTTGTTGATTTGGGACAAGAATCCAGAGGAGCCCAATTTGCAGGATGGAGTGTTGCGATTAGAGAAATTAGAGGATGCTCTTATCTAGGTGTGTCCATTGTGGTATGAATTTTCCAATTTTTCCTTGTAAAACATTTCTCTAATTCATGTTTTTTTTTTTTTTTTT
>APFE030571330.1:28036-91516 GCA_000404065.3 Pinus taeda
CCGTTTGATAGTTCATACAATCTTAATTCACAACATTATCTCTCTGTCTCATGTCGATGATGTGGGAAACACTATGGCCCACCTTCGATCAAGGTCACTTCCTGTCGTCTTCAGCTCATTATCCAGGAAGTTGATCTAGAGACTCCCTGCCGGTGCCTTAGACCCTGGATGCCTCAATGGCAGGTTCTTCGTGTTCGACGTGAGGTTTTCATCATTGGCCTCCGATCGAATGATTCTGCAGGTGTTCGACTTCAGATCACTGATTCACACGCCATAGATTGTACCTATAGTACCTTGAGGGCCATTGTCATTATTGGTGGTACCTCTCGCGTCTGTTAACAGTTCCCAATATTGACTGGTAATCAGACGATGTTCATGCATGTTCGACTTTAGCTCACATATTCACATGCTTGAACTTGTACTTCTGTTCGGGTCGAGATGGAGCGCAAGACCCTGGATTGTGTCTGTTGTAATCCAAGCGTGATTCTTGATACATGACTCATTCACTGGATGGCTGCGACCATACCTGAGTCAATTCATTGATCCTAACCAGATGGCTGCATCCATACTACGGATCTAGATTATCTGAGACCATACCACATACATCATGTATTTGAGCTATCAATTGTATCTCTCAATGCAGATTCTCGGCGGCAGCTATATGTGTTCTTGTAAAGCATTTCACCCCTCTATCTCTCTCGGGCTTCATGCTTTAGGGGGAATCTGTTACACAGTAATTTGTCATCATTGGTCACCGTCCTTGTTACCCCTGTTTTCGTACATTGGAGGATACATTCCGGGACCTGTGAGCAGTGACATAGCCTAAAACACTTGCATTATGTTCCCCTGAGTATGTACTTCATGTTCCCTGAAGACACCTTCTGCAAATTATTCCTGAAAAGTGCCCTTTTTCCATTGGCGCAGGTACACAGTGTCTTATCCGCGCCAATCACTGAGATCCTCAAAAAGGGGCGCGCCCATTGGCGCTTTGTCCTAGAACAACACTCGCGCCAACTAAGTTTGGTAATGATTTTTGGCAAACGCGCACCCATATATTTTTCCTTTCAGATCATGAAGTCTTTTGAGGGAAAAATCCATCTGATAGAGGTCGAGAGTCATCATCTATCCTTGACGTCTATCCTCAGTAGCTTTTCGGAGACAATGTCGATCCACAATGGGCATCCTGGTGCATTGAATCTTCCTCCCTTCTCCATTTATAAAAGTCTGTCCTCATGCATTAGACAAGCTAGTTTGAGTTCTGGGGAGTTCTGGAGTAATGCTAGTTGTGATTATGCTTGTCTGGAGTGATAGTAAGAGTCTTGAAGCATAGGGAGGTTATGCTGCCGGCATTCATGTCATAAGTCCATTTTGATGCATTTTCATCACACAAGTCATTTTTTGACTCTAATCAGGATAATCGATTCTAATATACCTTTGAAAATCCACTCTTCATAAGAACACGCTTTCAACTTAAGATCTATTCTTTCATTTTACAACTCCATTTTCATGGGCCAGGAATAAAGTAATTCTACAAAATAATGCTTACACTCTATAAGGCCCACAATCACATTTTTTGGAGGCTTTCCAAAGCATTCAAATTGTCATTTGATATGTTATTAAAAATGTCAATACATGTTTTCTTAGAATTTTCTCAATAATGATAATGGAATACCTTGCTTTGACATGTGAGAAGGTTTGTTATACTACTCTTTTCCCCCGTTTTTATAGAGGGGACTCTATGCTACTTTCCTAATTTACACCCATCAAAATTTCCCAACTTAACTGACAATTTCAAGTCCAAGTATTCTGCAAGTTGACCCTTCCTCAATATATTAATGGATTGTATGTTCACATTCCAAAATCTGTGATGCCATGCTACTACTTCAATGACTCCATTTAAAACTTCTAAGTTGTTCCTAACACTTCTACATGCAAATTGTGAAAGATACCCTCCCTTATACCTTTTCATAAACATTCTTGAGATTTCATTAATTGGTATTGAATAATGATCATCCAACACTTGTAATCTTCCTTATTGGAAACATATATAATATTCCTTGTATATGCCATCAAACATCTTTCATGAGACAATTTGTTGTCGCTATTCCATTCTTAAAGGATAGTGTTTCTATCTTTTGCAATTGCATTATGCATAACAAATTCTATTGTTAAATTCATATGCTAGTAACCCCTTAGTAAAATTTCCAACACTTTGAAGAACTGAAATTTGTAAGTGTTGTTAGTGTAAACAATTGGTCTTAGTTTGTAGAAAAACAAGAGATTTTATTTAACATTAAACTTTCATTTCTACTTTAGTAATTCATTTTAGGCGTTCTTTTTTGTAATGTCCAACATCAAAACGAAAAAAAACTTAATTTCTTTTATCCTTGCTATCTTAATTTTTCTTGAAGGAGATTATTTTTCATCATTGTTGTGGAAAGTACTACTTTCATTTTCCTTCTTTGTTGCACCCTTGCCTCTTTTTAACAAGATAAATCCAACCATCTCTAAATCAATCTGACATCACAACTTTATTCTTAAAGTAATACTATGTTTACTTTCTATAGTATTAATCCACATCAACTTTCCAAAGATAGAACTTATCCTTATAAAAATGAGGGATGTTTCAAAGAAGTGCCTTTTGATTTTACAAATCTCCTCTATGGGTTTTAATATTAATTGTACCAGTGAAAACTTCTACCATGATATTTGGTTTGAATAGTTGGAGAAAAATCATTTATCTTCATTTAGAACCATTTATGTGATAACTATTTGACATAAAGTATAGAATATTATAATTATGTCCACTCCCTCTTCTAGCTTTTACTAGATGGATTTATTTCAAATGCAACATTGCTTGTGTACTATGTTAGTGGTCATAAATTTCACTTAAATGTATCTTATATGAGATTCATTGTTTCTTTAGTGAAGAGGAATCAAATGTCAATCACAATATACTGCCAAGGACACAATAAGTTACCCATATTATTTAGTGTAAATTTACCCATTGTTTCAATGTCAAATGTCTAATACTCGTTTGATTTTATTGACTGGCCGACACTTGTAACCACATCCTTGTTTCAGTTGTTACATTTCTGTACACAATTTAAATTTTAATTGATTGGATAAACCAAATATTAATAGGTCAACGAGTCATCTTGGATTTTCCTAGCAAAAAAATATTATTGATGGAGCTTATCCTCATCTATTTAGAGGATGGATGGTATTTGAAACTTGCTCAATGGTTATGGTGGTAATCATAAAAGAGTTAATTCTTAAAACCATGTATTAACAGGTCAATGATTCATTTTTCTCCAGAATGCCTTTGTAGAAATTTAATTTTGATGAAGTTTGTCGCCATAATTGTAGATTTTAATGATATCAATCTCAGGAAAATGTTTTTTCAATTTTTCATCATTGAAAGTTGATTTTCATGATTCACTTATGAAATCATTGGAAATTGTTGGATGTAAATATTCCTAGTTACACCCTATTAGTTCATAGTTTCTGATAGTTTAAGTTGATTCTAAATTTAGGAAGAATTAGTTATGCATGTGTGAGCTAATATTAGCACATATATATTGTTAGCTATTTTGAGTCATTTAATCTTGTATCTTCGAACAATTCATAGAATCAATTCAAGTTATAGAACAACAACGCTATTGTGTTATTGTGTGGTTTCCTCCTCTTTCCATCAAAATTTTATCAGAGCCAAAACCAAAAGAACCAAGTGTGTGAGAGATAAAAGAGTTTATAGTCTCTGCTAGGGGCCTCTTCAAGAGGGAGGATCCATGAGCTAGAGGCGTGCGATGTAAGTTGTTTCCACTTTAAGGAGAGTTGCAGTCATGTCTCCAAAAACTAGCCACCACTATTTGTTGGGATTGAAAGAAGGAAGGAACCAAGCCATGGAAAACACTAATAGAATCATGGTTTTGAGGGTCTCAGAAGAGTGTTGCTAAATTTATTGTGAGGAGAGTCACCACCCACCGAGAGTTGCAATCAATGTGTCAAGTGGAATCTCAAATCATAATTTTTTATCTTTGAGTATAAGGGTTTGAGGGTCGTTTGAAGTATTTTGTTTAAAAGTATTGAAGTTATCAAATTCACCAGTTTATAATTTTGGATTAAGTCCCTTTACGCGAATGGGTGGTTACTTAATGTGAAATTTGTTGGGAGATTTTTTTTAAAAGCTACTTATGTATAAAAAATACAAAAAGTAAGGAAAAAAGAAAAGTTAAAGGTAATCTAGAGAAATAAACATGGGTTTGGTTTTATTTTCATTTTAATCAAGAAAGAGGTTGTTATAGTGTAGAGTATTAAATTCACACAATTATATTCTTTATATTTCATGAGTATGGATTTCACCTCCTATTTTCACTGGTAAAAATTATGAATTTTAGGCCATTAAAATGAGAACCAGATTGCTAATGGATGAATAATGGGACATTGTTTTGCATGGTTTTGAAGAACCACCAAGTCAATAAACATATGATACCATGACACAAGATCAAAGAGATCAACTTATAATGAGTGAGAAGAGTGATGCAACATCATTTCTTCTCATTCAACAAGGTTTAGATGACACCATTCTTCTGAATATTGTAGTAACAACCATGGCCAAAGAATCTTGGGATATTCTAGAGGACATATATAGAAAGGAGAAGAAACATTGATCAACATTGATTTGAGCCACAAAGCATTACAATTGTTAATGAAGTTCCCTTTGTAATAAAAGAATATGAATATTTTGATATCAGAGAAATTATTGGAGAGATTGTGGAAGAACTTATTAAAGCAAAAGAACATAAACAAGACACGGAAACTTCAGTTGTCCTAAACAATACAATGAAGCTTGTTGAAGAAATTGTAGAATAAAATTTTCGTTGTGTATGAGATTCAAAGTGTGAATATGGTGCATAAAGTGAATCCCATTGTGAATACACACATGCAGATAATGAAATTGGAACCACCTTTGCAACAAAAACAACAAGTGAGAAGAACCTAGTAGTGAATGTTGAATTTGATTATGAAGCTAAATTAACATTTCTTAAAAATTGGCTTGGAAAGCCCAAGTATGGTGAAGATGAAAGTATATAAAAGTTGTCATGACTACAACAGTATGAGGAACAAAAAGTATAAATACAACAATCAAAAATGTTAGCATCTTTTGAAACAATTGAAGAGAAGATGAAATAACACGAACATATTGTTTTTTATCTTACATGGGTCAATAGAAAAGTTCAATTAGAAATATCTAGCGTACAAGTAGATGTAGAAAATAAATCAAATAACGAAAACAATGACATATTGAATAAGACGACCAAAATAAACCTCAAACTGAAGAACAATAAAAGGTTTTTAGAATATAAAATTTGGAGAAAAAAGGAATTTTTTATTTATACAACATAAATTTTATTACAACTTGCACTGACATGCATAAGTAAATTTTTTTTTGTGATTTGATCTAATTATTGTAATCCTATATAAGACTTAGAGTAGCAGGCAATGATGGTCATAATAAAGGGACAATTTTAGAGATAATTACTCCTGATTACTCCTAGTTCATGGAAGTTTAAGTTAGTCTAAATATAGGAACAATTAGTCATGCATGTGTGAGCTAATATTAACACATCTATTATTAGCGTTATAATTCTATTTAATCATGTAGCTTCAAAAAATTAATGGAATCAATTAGAGTTATAGAGAAACAACTTTATTATGCTATTGTGTAATTTTCTCCTTTGTCCATCATAAATTGCATATTTTAATTTCATCATATAAATGATTTTTAACTAAAATTTACTTATTTTATAATTTTTTCCTACAAAAATAAACGTGTAGTTCATTCATATTAAAAACAAAAAAACATTTTTTTTTTTTTTTTAATTTTAATTTTTATTTTTTTTATATAAATACATGTGTGAATTCGTCAAGGATCTACCCAAATCCTTGTGTGGCAAAAGACAATAAAAAATGTATTTTCTGTTTTATGCTTACATTATGAAATAAAAAAGAAAAGCAAGAAAAATAGATATATAGAATGGGGAAGATCAAGAAATGCTAACTTCACTTATCTTCCCCTTCTTTCCTTTCTTTTTCTAGACTTGTTTATGTTCCATGGATTTGTGGTCCATTAGAACCAGAGACAAAACACCAAAAATTATCTCTGAAGGGTGTTCTTTATCCGAATATGAGCTTTTTGATACATGGGAACACTTCATACCCCCTGATTCATCCTACATCTAAGTCATTGCTGGCTAATTTTCTATTTCCTGGAGTGCTACTGTATTGGTCCCATACTGTTTGGGGGAAGCACTGACATTTTTTTCCTAAGAGCCCCCTTCTTCTATGGTTGAATTCTCCATGGTTTCTTCATCTTCTATAGAAATATGTGGACCTATAAACTTCCACCCCCTTGGATTACATGTCTTTTTATTTTTTGTATTTTTCTTTATCTGTGGACATGTGTTCTGCAAAATTCATGTTTGGAAATATTTCCTACGTCAAAATATCATTTTTTCGTAGTCCAAGACTTGGGACCACTAAATATCCCTATGTTTTAAATTAATGTGATTTGGTAAACCTTTACTAATGCCGATCTCCACACATATTCTAGCAGAGGTGAAAATACATCTCTGTTCTTTCTGAGTCCCTTTTTTTAAATTTTCCCAGGGTGTTTCCAATATCCTCTAGAACTTTATGGTGCCAAAAGGGAAGAGGAAGGTTTGGGAGTCTCACCCAAACAAACATTTTTGAGACCAACATATTGATTGGATCTAATTCTAGAAATCATGGAGTTGTGAAGGGACTGACATTACCCTAGAATGAGGCACCTTCATTTAAAACAAAATCATCATATTTTTGTGTATCAAAATGGATAATAAATAAGCCTTTGGAGCATAATTAGGTGTCACAGTTCTCTATCCAAGAGGAAAATACCCAATGATTTAATGATTTTGGTTTTGGAAAAAAAGGCATTAAAACCTACATATAATTTCCTTTGATTGCATGGTAGAAAAGAGGGAGTAAACCTTTGGAATATGGAGGTATGAAAATATCTACTATTTCAGCAACTGGTAATTATTATTTTAATTGTAAATTTAATTATGAAATTTATTTGCTACGACAAACAATGAATAAAATCACAACTAAAAATTTCACCACAAAAACGCCACGGAAAATAAAACACTGGAAGTTGAGAAATGTTAGCACACACACAATAATTTTGACATAGTTATTTTTGGTCAATTTTCCCTGGAAAAACCCAATGCAGGAAAATTGGTGCAGTAGATGAGGGTTTTATTATTATGCAGTAACATAAATTCTGAGTAAAATAAAATGGATGCCAAACTGGTCACTTCTGTCTGAGAGAAATACTGACTAAATCAACTAAGGGAAATTACTCTCCTCTCCAAGCAATCCCGCAACAAACTAAGCCTAAAAACTAGCTTTGGAACACCTCTACGCATGCTTTTGTGCTTCCTCTATGTAGACCCAACTTATGCTACTGAGAAACTACCTTTGCTTATGACACTTATCCTATTTCTACCTTCAGAAGTGATTCTCCCTTCCTCTTGGAAATATTATCGGCCACTAGAAGTTGAATGAACCTCTCTACTGGCTAAATCAAACTACCCCTCTTAAGGCTATGTGTAGGCTCTGTGCAACCTCCTGGAGAATAAAAGCAACCTCCTTTCCTGACTCTTGCTAGAACTGGAAACTCCTCTATAAATATTTTATTCTGCCCTTCTACCACTTGTTACTCAATCTCTGACTTGATTTCTCTTGTTGAATCACCTTCACTAGAAAATCAAACTATCTAGATCATTGAGTATTTGCCTTGTGTGTTCTCCATCTACCCATCGACCTCTTCTTATAATCTCTATTTGAAACTTCAACGACCAAGATTAAAACTTAATCGATGGTTGAGATCATCTCTAAGCCGATCCATGTGAGTTTCAAGAGATTTCTCACCTTTATCAATTAATTAATATTAATTAATTGATTTCCCTAAGTTAGACTTAGGCATTTTTTAATTATTGATCAATTTATTTAATTGAGTTATCTCTAGGTGGAATTTCTAGAAAAAATTTATGGGTTTTTGAGAAACCATGTGCTTTATCCTCTCCAAAAATTTTAAGACTAGAACACCATCCGATGCTACAAAAACTAACACTCCCTCTTAGAGAGGAATGTGCACTCTAGCGCTACACTGCTACAACACCCTGTATTTGCATCAACCTCCCATACACATTGCTGATGTGTGACAACTGTAGATGCCTGCCACAGTCCACCAACTACAGTGATAAATATAATTCATCTTCCATTTACTATTCCTGAAACATGTTGCATCTATGTTACTACTGACACTGCACTATGCATCTATAAAGTTGCAAACTCTGCATCTGCATTGCAACCCAACTAACACTCCCTCTCACTGTTGTTCTTGCTACTACAACTGAGAAGCATCCAAAATTCTAAATCAACTGTGATCACATGCTGCAAATGTCTCCTGAGTCTCTGACTGTTAATAGCCTATGCACTGTCTACTAGGAAATATACACTGCTTTGACTATGTACTATTACCAACACTATTTTCTGCTCCGTAGTATCTAACTGTAACTAGTTTGCAACTGTCACTCTGGAACTCATTGCACCAATTGACACTAGTCCTCCTGATACTGAATACTATGGGCCCCTATAGCAAGGGTAATCATCCATGTCAAGAGTAAACTGCAACTGTTGCTCCTCTATGGACCCTCCCTAGCTCTGTGCAACTCTAGAGCCTAGAACTTGATGTCTCCCCACCTCTCTCCTGGAGGTATAACTACATCCAAGGTGAATTTGTGCTCCAACCTAGAATACAATCTATATATCTTTGCGGATGCTGCCGCCTGGTCCTTCTTCTCCTTCTTTTCCTTCTTCCTCTAAGGACACTGAGTACTGTAGTGGCCAAAATTGCCACACTTAAAGAACTTGATCTTAGACTGATCCTTCTTCTTCTTCTTCTATCCTGTGAGCCTTGTCCATGACTATGACCTTTTGGTTTCCCTTTGAATGAGAAGGATACATTTTATTCCTCCTTCACACCCTTCGATCCTATGATGTTATTACCACTGATGGAGCTCTTTACTAGAGTTTGCCTCATCTCATCTTATGTGAGATCTACCCATATCCGGTCCCACCCAAGCAACTGATCTCATCCCAAAATACCTTGGACAAAGGTATCCCATTTCTCTGTGACATTGTTAAGGGCAAAACACACAATTTCTATAAGTGTAGGAAACTATCCTACAATTGCAAGATCATATTGGATATCCTAAATTATGGTGAGATAGGGGTTGAAACCTTCACCCTTCTGCATTCGAACAATCCTTAGCTCCTTCAGGAACATCTTCCATTTCCCGGAAGGATTCTGGTAGAGTGATGCAAGAGTATACCACATTTCTTTGGTCGTATTATTAACCGCAATGTGTGAGACAATATGATCTCAAATTCTGTTGAGAATCAATTACTTCGCCTTGACCATCTCCTTATTATAATTCACTAGCTAGTCTACATTTGTAGGCACAACTACAACTTGTTTTGCATATGTCTCCAGACCACACTCATTTAACAGGAATGCCACCTTGGCCTTCTAGATAAAATAGTTTGATGCCTCTAATTAGTCCTATCTTGGAGTCCTGCAGAAGCCATTACTACAAAAACACGAGCTGGGATGGAGATCTCCCTCTTTCACCTGCTTGGCTACTAACGCTGCTATTCACACTCCATCCTGAAGTGATAAAATCTGCCCACTCCTACTACCTGGTGCAATTGGAAATTTTGTATTTTTGAACTAGAAACCCTTTAAGATAGAATCCCTCTGTGTCTGCAATTTCTCTCTCTCCCGGCACTGATTCTACTATTGCGAAACCCTATTGTGCCAAAAAAAGAAATATTCTTTGTGAAAAACATTTTGCTACTAAACTCTGCCTGCTAGAATCACTTCCCAGACAAAGAGACCCTTCCTTCACTCTACAACCAGAATCGAACCATTTCCATGAGTTAGCACTACTTGGCTAGGCACTACACAAACCCTAGGAAATTCGTTCTACTGCTCTGTATGAGCCCCAAAATTATCCCTCTTTGTCTCTGAGCTCTACGTTTATCGAATCTAGCTCTCATACCATGTGAAAATTTCAACTATTGTAACAATTGTAAATTATTCTTCTCAATGTAAATTTCTACAATTTATTTGATACAACAAACAACGAATAAAATCAAAACTGTAATTTTCACCATAAAAACGCCACAAAGAATAAAATGCTGAAAACTAAGAAATGCTAGCACACACACAATAATTTTGACACAATTATTTTTGGACATTTGTCCCAAGGAAAACCAAATGTGGGAAAATCAGTGCAACAGATGAGGGTTTTATTATTATGCAACAACAAAAATTTTGAGTATAATAACATGGATGCCAAAATGGTGTTTCTATCTAAGAGAAATACTAGCTAAATAAATTGAGGGAAATTACCCTCCTCTCCAAGCAATCCCGCAACAAACTGAGCTACAAATCTGGCTCTGGAACACCTTTGCGTAGGCCCAACTTATGCTACCCATAAACTTCCTTTGATGATGATGTCTATCTCTGTTCTTCATTCATAAGTGATTATCTCGACCCCCTTGAAATACTGCCAGACACTATAAGCTGAATCAAGCTCTCTATTGGTTGAATTGAAATGCTCCTCTTGAGGCTTTGCACAGGCCTTGCGCAGCCTCCTAGAGAATAAACTCGGCCTCCTCTCATGACTATTTCGGAACTAGAAACTCCTCCAAAAATATTCTACTCTGCCCCTTTGCCACATGATACTCAATATCTGGCTCGATTCCCGCCGTTGAATCATCTGCATTGGAAAATTGAAGTGTCTAGATCATGAGTATCTTCCCTATGTGTTCTCCATCTACCCATCGACCTCTTCTTATAATCTCCAATTGAGACTTAAATAACCAATATTAAAACTTAATCGATGGTTGAGATCATCTCTAAGTTGATACGTGTGAGTTTCTATAGAATTCTCACCTTTCTCTATTAATTACTATTAATTGATTGATTTCCCTAAGATAGACTTAAGCATTTTTTAATTATCAATCAAGTTATTTAATTGAGATGTCTGTAGGTGGAATTTCCAAAAAGGATTTTTGGGTTTTGGGGAACTCATGTGTTTTAGGCTCTGCAAAAAGATTGAGACTAGAACACCATCTGATGCTACAAAAAACTAACATGAGGGAACTCCATTTTTTCAACAATGTATAGCCCTGGGGTGTTCTGAATCTGTTCTACTGAGGTGGAGTATTTCCCTTTCACTTTATATTCATAAGAGGTGGTTGTTCCTTTTGATATTCTAGGATCTAAAGCGCCACTCATCAACCCCATATTCAGGACAAAAGTTGAGTTCCTTTGTATGTTGTAGTCTTTGATCTTAGTAGTGTTTTAAAAGCCACTCCCCTCATATTGTAGGCTTTGAAAAAGTACAAGAATACCCCATTTACAACCAATGACATGTTTCATTTTATTACATATGTATGAATCCTTGACCCAAAAGGTTGAGGTTCTCCCGTTTAAATGTTTAATAAAGATTTGGCATGGGATCTGATCCCACCCAAACTGTGGTGCATCCATTCTATTTCTGGAGGAAATGTAGGGTACAAAATGATTTGTAGGCTCCAAAATATGCTGCTTCGAAATTGGGCTACCTAAGACCAAAATAAACTAAAGCCAAACTTTCATAAAAATTAGGCAGCAAGGAAAGTGGGAACTTACAATTCACCTAAGGAGAAACCCTCCCTTCACAACATCCAGGAACACTATAATCGTCAAGCGCAACAACCCATAATAGAGAAACCAAGTAGTTGTATCTCCATGAGCCCCCTTGGGATACATAGATTACATCCCCAAACTATCTGCTCTGAAGCGTAATAATGACAACATTACAGGATAACCCTCCCTTTGTGCCAATTTTATTAGAGACTGCAGGCTTGGATAAAACCATTACTAATAAGGCACCCACAAAGACCAAAACCATGCCACCATTCTACTTGCTAGACACTAGTCTTTGAAAGGTCAGTTGAATCTCCCCAAGAAAGAGTAAAAAATGACCCCATTTTGAATTGCGAACACATCTTGTCCCAAGATCCCCTTGGAATGGGTTCCTTAGTGCTCTAGTAATGAAAACCAGTAGCCCGAACAACACCATACCCATCACAATAAGAAACAAATAACCTAGCCCACACACTCTCCATCATTTTCCCCTCACACCAAAAATTTCCAACCTTTCACTTATTTTATATTTTTCCCACATCATAAATCACTTTCCATTAATGAATTATTAAATTAATTGAAAATACAAACTCTAATAAATAATAATATTAACAACCTCAATAACTCTTATAATAAATTCTACAGGTAATAAATCTTGAATGTACAATTTCATCACACAAATAGTTTTTACCCTTTAAAATCATGAATTTAACCTCGAGTGATCTTGGTCCGTTGTCCCACTTCTTAAATGAAATATAACCTATTCCATTGAATCCTATAAGGTTAAGGAAGTACTTCTGATTCACGTTTGTTTCACCCTGATTTGAATACTAGAAAAATAGTTCACATGAATGCCTTTTTTCCTTAGTTATCTATTTATACTTAGTTTTGATGCAATTCCCCATTCAAGGAGGTTATCTGCAGCTTTAGGACTACGTCTGATTGGGATAAGAGTTGGCTCATTTGCTAATTAAACCTCCAAGACTCCCAATTTGTATTAAATCTGAACTGTAGGAAAGCCCACTACATTACATTAGAGATTTCAAGTATGAATTATAGTTAATGCATGTCTTGGATGATTCCTAAGTGAAGTTGAAAATTGGTTTTGCATTAATCTCAGTCATATTAAACAAATATGACAACAAAAAGTACTTACTGGTTTGCCTGCTGGCATATTTCTTGAATTATAGTTAATGCAGGTCTTGGATGATTCCTAAGTGAAGTTGAAGATTGGTTTTGCATTAATCTCAGTCATGATTAGACAAATATGACAACACCAAGTACTTACTTACTGGTTTGCCTGCTGGCATATTTCTCATTTTGTTTCCAAGTATAGTTGGAATCATATCCATCATTCAAATTGGATTGTTTAGGTGCTTTCATTTGCAAAAGAAATGGCCAATGGAAAACCAATATAGCACTTAAAACTGGTGGTTTTTGGTTCCCAATACACGTGTATAATATTGAGATAAGGTTTCTTAATGTCTCAGCTAATTGGATCTTTGTCATTGGGATTTATTTCAGGACAAATAAATCATCATAATCTTTACCAATAGTAGGATAAAGCTAGTTATGGTGACTGCAACTATGTCATGAATTTCAATGTATATCTAACAAATTATTTTTGAAAAGTTTAACTCCTTACAACTAGAGATGATTTTCCATTGGGATTTATTTCAGGACAAATAAATAATCATAATCTTTACCAATAGTAGGATTAAGCTAGTTATGGTGACTGCAACTATGTCATGAATTTCAATGTATATCTAACAAATTATTTTTGAAAAGTTCAACTCCTTACAACTAGAGATGATTTTCCAGAAATGGGTAGCCAAACCTTCATCACATTGTAAATTATTTTTCTTCTCTTTATTTATCCATGTACTGGATAGTTGTGCACTTGATGTTGTAAAGGTTAATGAGTTGATTCCTCTTTTTTATCCCAAGTACCATTCTTGCGTGTACTGTACTTTCTGCCCAGGACATACCTTTGTGATATTTAATATTTCCATCTCAATTAACTACCATGTACGTCAACAATAAATATATTATCATTTATCAAAGGATTTCTTTTCAAAGAATTAAGATTATAATTGTTTATTAAAGAATATTTGTAGGCAGTGTAGTTCCAGCCGATTACTACTCAGAGGATCTCCATTAACGGGCATGGACAATTTTCTCATCCTGTGGTAAGAGATGTGTTTTAAATGAAAATCATCTTATTATATGTTTTAATTATTTTCATTAATTATTTACGTAGATAAACATCAAATGTGAACTTTGTACATGAAAGGTGCCAACTGAGTAGGTGCATTAACCAACACAAATCACACAAGCATGCCTTACGAGCTCTAGGAAACTCCTTCGATGGATTTTTTTAAGGAAATTTAAATATTGAATTGTCCAGGCCAGACGTGAAGAGGCTGATCAAAGAGTAAACATGGGTTGGTATTTGATCTTGTTGACTTCAATTAAACCAGAAATAAAATGCAAAAAAATAAAAATATGAAATTGAATTCACAAGATAAATACAAGATTTACGTGGTAAAACTCTCACAATGTGTTAGATCTTCCAAATACTTGGGTGTTAGATCTTCCAAATATAAGATGGACAAGGTTGCTCTCACAAGTGACCCTCTATTCCCTTCTCATCAAACAGCTCTAGCTTTGTAGGACAAGGTGGGAGAAGTTGTGAACCTATCTGTTGAACTATCACATTCTCCCATCCCACTTGCTCTGAAGATCTGCATATATTTGGACTGCAAACCTAATGGTTGTCACAAGGTCTTGTCTACTTAACCTCCATCCTCTGGTTCCTTTGCTCCTCCAGATTGTATTGAGTTGTGTTCATCCATTCCGAACTCCACATTTGTTGTTCACGAGGATCAAGTTGTCAACATAGTTGGCGTTGAACAACCAACCCATGCTGTCATTTTTGATGAGTAGGTGTGGGAATATGAAGAAGAACCTTTGGTGAAGGATGACATCCTTTTGTCTGCAACTCATCCGCTTTTCCATAACATCTTTTATGATTATGCCATTTCTGTTTTTTCTTGTGAAAATTCATCTCCGGATGTTTCTACTTTCGATCATTCACATGACACATGGGATGTCAGTGCATCATTTGATTATGGAGAGGAATAAAATTTCTTTTTGAATCCACTGAATCTATCATCTTTTCTTTCTAGAAATTTAGGGGGTGAAATATTTTGTTTCTCATCAACCCCTTTGTATGATTCGTCAGGTCATGAGGATGCAGATGTACATTTTGAGTTTTCCAAATGTGGTTGTTGTGATCTCTTCACTCACTCATTGAATCATGATGTTGATTCACTTGTTGTTGATCTTTTTAAGCCACCGATCTTTAATGAAACATATGTTGGCGAAGTGGAAACCCCTCAAGCTATCAAGGCACTTATGCCTGAGCTGATGAGGTTCTCGCAGCCCTAAGGATGATTACACTTCTGATCATAAATCTGTTGAAACACCCCAGGCTCCTCATCACTCTCTTGTTTGCGTTAAAAATCAATCTGATCTACATATTTCACATCCTCAACTAGAATCTCACGATCCTATCGCTCATGCATTGGAGGAATCATACATAGCAAGTCATGTTGTGAAATGAAAGTTTTATTCTTTTTGCATGTTTTCTATTTGTCAAGGTCGAAACAGTGTGCATGCTTGTTGGCTACACACAGTGTGTTGCCACACCATGGTATGTCTACAAAGTGTCTGTCATGTGCTTTTACTCTTTTATTTTTTGTGGATGCATTTAAACTTCGAGCGTGTTGGTATTAATTGCTTTATCTTTCTTGCATGCCGTTTCGCCTTAATATTGTTCTTGTTAACCATGCCTTCACTTACATGGGCCAACGAATGCACCGGTGGCTGCATTGGAAATATCATTTGTTGGCTTATATGGGCCTAACCCAGGTTCGGAAGAATTATTTAGCCAAGCAAATCCTGCAGCTACCGACCCTTTCAGCAACAGCCCGCGAAGCACGAATTGAGGTCTCACCTAAGGTAGCAGGGGAGGGTGTTGGAACCAGGTTTCCGCACCCTTGGGATGTTTAGATGTGGTTTGGAGGTTTCGCACCCCGTTCTACAACTTTGCGCTGCACTGTATTCGCATAGATCCTGGATATCTCTTACTGTCTATTAGCGTGCAGTCTACAGATCTAATCTATTGGATGAAGTATTGTAACTAAGATCTACTTAGAAGGGTCTTTAAGCAAACATTTAACATATTTAACTAGTTCACGTACTTAGAATACACTTAGATTCATATATATCTATAACATAAGCATATGCACATAGATTAAACAGTTATATCAATCATTCATACAGTCAGATTTGTGATAACTCAGATTGTAACACAGAATTTGTAGCATAAACTTATCTTTATTTCGACTTATCACCAATACATCCAGATCCGCCCTGCGCACTCAGCTGCAGGGGTCCGCGCACACAACTGCAGACTCTTCTAGGCCTCTGTGCATACAGCTGTAGAACCTCTATCCTCTACCCCACCCTCGACTCGGACTTACAAACACTTTCAGAGTGCTTCCTTCAAAAACCCATTAGAATTCAGATCCAAGATCATACCCAAAAGGAACTGCCTTTCCTTCATAGAGACGCGCTCTATTTATACCTATCTATGGTCCGCGGACCGACTTACTTCCTATTATTTTATATTATTTTTCAGGTGGACAACCCTTTGACTTGGTCTTTTACCTTTCGCGCTCCACATATTTCGGAGGTTTACAATATTTTATTCCTACTTTCTAGACTCTCCGACTCAAAATTGTTATGCGGGACCTCTGCTACCCAACAGTCCCCCAACACAAACATCGTGACTCATCTTGAGTCACTCGATGGTGCGGCGAGATGCATTGCTGTGGCTTCGCGTTTCACCTCCCTCTGAGTGGTGCTCATCATCCTACTGCTTCGTTGTTGTCTTCTGCGACGCTTCGTTTGACGCCTACTTCAGTGATTTTACCACTCCTTGCAACCGATGATGCTCATTCTTCGTTGCTCGGTTAACATAGAATACCCCCTCACAGTATTTTAGCTTGAGCGGGGGAGCCGCATATGTGACCTCCTTGTACCACCGTAGCCACTTCCAACCTTTGTATCTGCTCTTCGCACTGTGTGCTACAACTTGTATTACAATTTTGCAAGACTTGAGCTGCTGTCCGCGAGATCCCAATCCTCAAGGTCCATCAGAGACAACTTATTAATTGCGTTTCTACCCATGGTTTTCATTTGGCGATCCTTTTGCCTTTCTGTTTTGGTCTGCCGACCTACCCCTATGCAGGGCGACGACATTTGGACCAATTCTGCTTCGTGTCTCCCCTTTTCCGATACCTTCCCTACTATTGATGTTGTCTTCTGTGGAACGCCTGCAGCTGTCAACGCCATGCTCATTAGAGAGTTCCGCTCCTCCATCGGCCATATCACCATCCTCAGGCTTACTCCTTGTGCAGAGATAATAAACAACTCCACTAGCATGTATTCTCCAGAAGTGTAGGTCACCCGATGGATGCCCCTTGGTGATTTATAAGCGATTCAAATTTTAAATTCATTGGTTCCCGCTTGTTCTAGCGTCCTCATGTAAAATCTGTGGCAACTTGTGCCATATCCAACTTGTACTTTCTCTCTTAATAGTCCGCCACCCGCTCCCTTTTGCCATAATGCAGACATCTTGTCATGAATAGTGACAAGAACGGTCACCTCTCTTCTTAGTAATGTATCGGTGCACTTTTTATTGCGCAACCACGATCTTGGTGATGTGCCAAATTGATGCGTAGCCCGATACCCACACCTCTTTCCCCTAGACTGCTTTACCGTCTTACACTCTCTTTCAGCTGGCTGGAGCAGTGAGACTGTCCCTCGAATGGTTAGTCATGCGGCCTACTCGCCCGTGTAAATCTTCAGGCGACTGCCATTCACTCGGCCCGAGAAGGGGTCTCCATTGAGTTTGGCAAGCTGAACCGCGCCCCCATCGGTAACTTCTTTGACGATATAGGGTACTAACCAATGCATTCGGAGTTTGCCAGGGAATTGCTCGAACTTACTGTCATATAGTAATACTAGATCATTTTCCTTGAAGGTGCACACCTTGATATGGTGATCATGCCATGCTTTCTCATGTTGTTTCTGTACTCGCTGATGGAATTCGGCCAAAAACCGTTCCTCCTCCAGTTCCTCTAGCTGCGCGAGCCTTTCCTCCAAAGCCCCAGGGTCTTCCATATCTGTGATTGTTGTGATCCACAGACTAGGCACAATATATTTCATAGGCATAACGACATCCTTGCCATAAACTAATTGAAAAGGTGTCTGGCCCATCAACTTCTTGCACGTGGTTTAGTATGCCCATAGCACAGCAGGGATGCGCAAGTCCTAGTCATTTCGTTGTGCATTATAGACCTTGGTCAATGCTGTCGCTAAGCTTTTGTTTAATGCCTCAACGGTCCCATTCGCTTGCGGGTGGTATGGCGTACTCTGTTGGTGATATATTTGGAATTCCTTAGTGAGTGCGCTGATCGTTTCATTCAGGAAATGTGTTCCCTGATTGCTAATGAGAATTTTGGGACAGCCAAACCTTGTTAGTATGTTCTCAAACAAAAACTTCGCAGTTGTCACAGTCATGCAATCCTTAACCGGTTGTGCCTCTGCCCATCAGGTCAAATAATTTGTCGCAGTGATGATATAGCGCACACCCATATTTCCTCGCGGCTTGATAGGTCCTACGAAATCGATTGCCCACTTCTCAAATGGTTGTAGCATCATCTGTGGCTGGAGCGACATTTCATCTCTTCGCGATGGTTTCCCCGTTCGTTGACGTATGTTGCAAGCTCGACAGTATGATTTCGAATCCTGATGTAAAGTGAGCCACCATAATCCTGCGTGAAGAATCTTCTGGGTTGTGGTGTGACCCGCATAATGTCCGCCAGCAACCCCCCCATGTGCTTTGGCCAGGATCTGTCCTTTCTCGAACTCCGGAACATATCTACGCAATAATTCATCGCTGCTCATTTTGTAGAGGTGTCCTGCAATCATGGTAAAATCTACTGCGCGTATCACCAATACTTCTTCTGCTGAAAATAATATCCCTGCGGCGTGGTTCCTGTAGTTAAGAAATGGATTATATCCTCAAAGTGACCATCCGCTACGCGCACCGCATATAGCTGTGCATCCGGGAATCCGTCCTCTAGATTTGTGGGTTCTTCGCCGATCTCAATTCAAGATAGGTGATTAGGGCCTGCATTTAGACATCCCAGCTTTACGACGACCTCAAAGTCATACTCCTGGAATAATAGTAACCATCTACAAATGCACCCCCCTAACACAGGCTTGTTCGCTAGGTATTTTAACGCCAAGTGATTGGTATACATCTTAAAGTGGCCTCCAAGCAGATAGTGGTGGAATTTTTTAAGTGCGTATACCATCGCTAATCCCTTGCGCTCGGTAGTGGAGTAATTATTCTTAGCTTTTGACAACCTGTGACTTGAAAACACAATCGGGTGGTCAATTCCCTCCGCTCCTGGTTGAGTAAGTACCACCCCCAGTGCGATACACGACGCGTCGACATGCACATGAAACTCGACGTCCCATTTCAGAAAGACCAATATAGGGGTTGATGCCATCTTTTCCTTGAGCATCTCCAGACTTTTGTTGCACTCCTCATTCCAGCAATAAGTAACATCCTTCTTCAGTAGTTGTTCCATTGGAGCTGTGATCTGGGCGTAGCTTTTGATGAACTTCCGATAGTAGCCTGTGTGTCCTAGTGTGGCATGTAGTTGTTTGACACTTTGTGGCAATTGTAGATTGAGTATGACGACGATCGTTTCCAGATCCACCATCAGGCCTTGCTAACAGACCACATAGCCTAGTAGGTTCTCGAATGGGACAAGGAAAGTACACTTCTTTAAGTTTAGTGCAATCTGGTGTTGGTGGCAAGTATCCAGCATCAACCACAACCTTTTTACGTGCTTCTTAACTAGTCCAAACATGGTCCAATCATTAAGATAGACCTCTAAGAACTTGTGTATAAATTCTTTGAATGTTGCTACCACTATTCGTGAAAGTATCGCTGGCGCATTCTTCAGTCCAAAGGGCATCACTGTGTACTAAAAGCAACCCCATTCAGTGGTGAATGTTGTTTTACTCCTGTCCTTTGGTGCAATCTTGATCTTGTGGTATCCTTAGAACCCATCCGTGAAGGAGTAGGCTTCCTGCCCCCCCCACATTTTCTAGTACCTCATCTGTAAACGGAGTTGGAAATAGATCGTTAACGTAGGCATCATTGAGCTTTCTGAGATCTACGTAGATATGAATCTCACCATTCTATTTCTTCCTGCACAACCGTCGGACTTACCCAGTCGGACTCCTCGACTAGTTCAATGATTCTTGCTTCCAACATCTTGTCCAGTTCTTCACGGACCTTTGCTTTATATTTTGGGCTCAATCAGTAGGGTCACTGCTTAACGGGTTTCGCGTTTGGCTTCACCGTTATCTTAATCTTTCCCAGGTCTCCTAGGATCCCTTTTAGCTCTGTGATTTTTGTTGGGAATAAATCTTGATATTCACGAAGCAATTCGACGACCTTCTCCACTGTGGCGTTGTCCCAATAGTCCCCCAACGTTGCATACTTCGGCTCTTCTTTGGTTCCACTATTGATTTGTCTTGTTTTCAATGGCGCTGTGATATCTGGATCTTCGATTTCGGGTTCGAGCACCTCACGGCTCCCCTCTGATTCTAGAATATTGAAATTTCACAGATCATCCTCATCATCTTCTACCTAGACATTATAGCATTCGAGAGCCTGCCTCAGCTGTCGCGACTAGTCGGGTTGCGCAGCTTCTTTTGGTTCCAGTGGCGTCTTAAAAATGGTGGACTTTACCAGATGTAATGCGTCATCCACGGGATCCATCCATTGATCTTCAAAGAGGAATGTCGACAAAAACCCTTCGCGCAAGATATCCCACTCCCCTGTGTCGTGCCAGAGCTCTGCTTCCATATACCAATTTCTGGGAATGATGTCTGGGGTGTGATAAAATAAGTGCACCCATTCTGGCTGAGGTTCTTCTCCATAGGCTTTGATCCATCTGGTAAGGTGCATGCGCGGGTCATCATGTCCATCACATTTCTCCTTTAGGTGTAATTCTGGCTTCCCAAATCTGATCTTCATCATACGCCTACAGACGCGCCAATATTCGAAAGTCCTTTCTTGTGGTCCCCACCATCGCGAAGGCGTCGCGCGCAACACCCATCTCATTGCATCAAACCATTGGTGCTCTGGTACTGCGACTTCATATTTGGTCAGGAATTCATCTATTATTGTCAGCGCATCACACGTTGGTAATTCATGATCCTGGGCCCTTACACAGTACAAATATTTAGTCATCATATTGCAGTGTAGCGTAGTTACTCCACTCTACCTGTTGCGCTACCGCTCGTCTTCCTCATCTGACTCAGAAGTGCATGATTATTCATAGCCTCATGATATTCTTCTATCCTCTATTGTCTTAATCCACTCTCGCCTTTGTGTAGACATTTAGTGGCTACAATCTACGTTGTCTTTTCTTTCTTTATCGCACACAGGTTCAATGTAGCGAGGTCCTTCAGCCGGGTCTAGCGGAATTACTATACGGAGCGACTTTGTTCCAAATACCATTTTCCGCTTCTTTAATTAATAACCCATTCATGTTGGTGGCCCAGTCTATTCCTAACAACGCAGGATAGGGCATACTTTCATCCATGAGCTTAATAACATCAAAGTCCATTCAAGTACTTGCGCCGTCAAGTCTACCATAACTCCTTGCAGCCTTCCCATGGGCAGCACCTTCTGCTGATTTTCCATCCGCAATTAGATAGGGGACCATTGTAGTGTAGGATTACCTATGCGCTCCCAAGTCTGTTTAAGCAATACGTTGGCATCTAAGCCTAGAGACAAAATGACCTGATCCATTTCATACTCGCCGATCTGCGCTATTAGTCGCATTTCCCTCTCGGTCTGTGACGCATGTCTTCCAAACTTCCAAACTACGCGAGGTTCACTCCATCTTGTGCATCTATTTATCAGTTCCTGTAAGCCTTTAACTGCCCTGTTGTCATGAAGCAATGTTATACATGTCTCTAAAAAGGTAGTTATCACCGAGGGATCCCTGACCGGCTCAGGCCGATCCCTACTACCTAGGGTGGAGACTTCTGCAAAGCTCTCCCGAGCTTCCAAATATGTCTCCTTACCCACCCTTGCATCTTCCTTACTTAAGCTCCTTCTATCTGCTCTTGTGGCCGTGCCAGTTCTTAGTACCATGTTGACTTTGGGATCTTCCTCGCGGGGTTTAGACCTCATCATTTGCACGTTCTTGGTTGTTTTTGGTTGTGATGCCCTTTTTTCATGGATCTGTGCTATCAGCATAGGATAATCTATCAGCTCATGATCAAATTTCTCACAATAACTGCACGAAATTCTAGTGGGGTTGGTACAATCCCATGCATAATGTCCTGGACCTTTGCAGTTGTAGCAGATTAGCTGTCTGCAACCCCTTCCTGGCCCCATGCCTCCGCGGCCCCGCCCACGGCCCTGAAACCCACCGCGCGCGATCGCCATGGCTAGATCCTGACCTCGCGCCTTAGTCTGCATTAATAATCGGTAGCTACGACTGTCCCTTTCTTCGTGACCCACCGATCTACAAAAGTTGCAAAATAGCTGCTGAGGGGTCTGGTTGTATTTTGGTAGTAGATGACAGTTATCCGTGTTGTGCTTCCCTCCCACCTGACACATTGCGCACCAGAGCGGGGTTGTTGTGCTCGGCCCTGCCTCTAGTCGCAATGGTGTTGGTCCCCTCGTTGCCACATAACTTACTGGGACTGGGCAGTGATCTTTATCCTGCCTCCTACACCATACTTCCTCCCGGACTTTTGGTCGCGGTGCCTGTTCTTGTTTTAACTTCTTCATTTCCAAACATAAATTTTGGATTTTCGCTTGGATTTTCTGAACTCCCAACCCCGGGTCTTGTAACGAAGTGTTTTGAAACCTCATTGATGTCTCTAATGCTTTAGCCTGGGTTGAGATCTTCTGTTGTGACAGAGCCGTCCTCAGATGTGGTGTTAATGATTCCATAAACCAAGTGCAGTGCTGCGCATCTGTCAATGTCATGTTAGCCTTCTGAATAACACTTTTCAGTCTTTGGTCCAAATCCCACGGGGTTTCACCAGGCATTATTGCGATCTATTTGAATCTTATAATCGATTGTGTTTCTGACTTCAGCTCGCTAAACTCCTTCAATTCAGTCTGGATTTCCGTTGTCCCCGCCGTTGGGTGATTGCTTGAGTACTTTATGTACCATGTCAATGCTCAGTCCTGCAATGCGCTAAGGTAGCCTTTCTGATATTACCATCCGCAATTCGCTGCACATTCCATACTGATGTTAGCATGAACCAGAATTGTTCCGAGTCTTCGCCTCCTGCTCCTTTGAATACTGGTAACTAGATCGCGCTTGTCATTGTTACCCTTGAACTACTACTATTCTTGGACCCTTTGATCGTTCAATTTTCTTCTCTTTCGAGTCCCCGCGTTTCACACTAGACACCCCTTAGGCAAATCCCGATCCCAACAACGAAACCATTTGTTGGCTTATATGGGCCTGACCTAGGTTCAGAAGAATTATTTAGCCAAGAAAATCTCGCAGCTATCAGCCCTTTGGACAACAGCCCGCGAAGCGCGGAATGAGGTCTCACTAGAGGTAGCAGGGGAGAGTGTTGGAACTAGGTTTCTGCACCCTTGGGATGTCTATATGTGTTTTGGAGGTTTCGCGCCCCGTTCTGCAACTTCGTGCTACGCTGTATTTGCAGATCTCGAATATCTCTTACTGTCTATTAGCTCGCAGCCTACAGATCTAATCTATTGGATGAAGTATTGTAACTCAGATCTAGTTAGAAGGGTCTTTAAGCAAACATTTAACATATTTAACCAGTTCACGTAATTAGAATACACTTAGATTCACATATATCTATAACATAAGCATATGCACATAGATTAAACAGTTATATCAATCATTCATACAGTCAGATTGATGATAACTCAGATTGTAAAATAGAATTTGCAGCAGAAACTTATCTTTATTTCCACTTATCACCAATACATTTAGATTCGCCCTGCACACTCAGCTGTAGGGGTCCGTGCACACAGCTGCAGACTCTTCTAGGCCTCTACGCACACAACTGCAAAGCCTCTATCCTCTACCCCACCCCCAACTTGGACTGACAGATGCTTTCAGAGTGCTTCCTTCAAAAACCCATTACATTTAGATCCATGATCATACCCAAAAGGAACTGCCTTTCCGTCATAGAGCCGTGCTCTATTTATACCTATCTATGGTCAGCGGACTAACTTACTTCATATTATTTTATATTATTTTTCAGATGGACAATCCTTTGACTCGGTCTTTTACCTTTCACGCTCCGCATGTTTCAGAGGTTTACAATATTTTTATCCTACTTTCTAGACTCTCAGACTCAAAACTATTATGCGGGACCTTTGCTACCCAACATCACTTCATGCAAGTAGGCCCATGCAATGTTTAGCTTAGGAGTAGGAGCGGTGTTTGCTTTATTGTTTGCTTTTTCTTTCATGTTTTTCTTTTCCTTACTCGCTTTGCTTTCATTTTACTTCTGTCCTTTGCTTCCTTGTTTGTTTGCTTGTGTACGCACCTGTAGGATTAGTTTCCCATGAAACTGTGTTAGGCTTCTTAAGACTAGTAGAGTGAAATACAAGAGGACTTGTACAACTATCAACATTTGGTTATATGTCTATTCCCTCTCCTTATTAAGATCTTGCGTTCTTTCAGTCAATGATACCCTCATGGAAAATATGTTCCTTTCAAAGTGAGTCTTGGTGAAAACACAACGCTTTCATTTTTAACTAGTACCACCTACTCTAATCGATTTTTTATTTTTGGTTAACCCTTGTCAACTCCATCAAGTAGACTAAGTTGAGGTGCAAAACCTTAAAAAGTATGTCAGAGGTATATATAACATCATTCTATGAAAGGACAACCTCTTCTGCTCTACATAAGTTAGGACCCCTCTTCCGCATCATGAAATAAATAAGTGCCTATGCATAGTTCTTTGAAAAATGAAAAAAATAAAATAAAGGTGAAAGAAGAGAAAGACTTTGTTATAGATCTGATATAAAAATATAAGTCAATGCAAATAAACCCAGAAACAATAAGATAGAAATAGATAGAAATGTTTCACTTTATTAATCAAACCCTTAAGGTAGGGCAACACCATATATTCACTCCTTAAGGAAGGAGAACACTCCACAAGCCATATGCCTATTCATACAATATTCCTTCACATCTCTCAACGGGGAGTCTCTAGCCTCTATATATGTCTCATACATACAATACCATGGGTCATTACCATGGTTCCCTCAATACCATCTATCTAATACCATGGGCCCATTACATTATTACTAACTACTTGTAGTCCCTTACATGATATGGGTTAACCACCTTATTTATTACTATGACCCATCCCATTATTACATTATTCCCTTGGGTATCTCCCTTTGTACCCCATATTATCCCCCCTAGATATATTACATTCCACCCCCCTTAACATGTTTCGTCCCTGAAACATGTGAAGAACACAAATCATAAGATCTACTTAAAAGAGTAGTCCACTAGTACCATGCATGTGCATTTAGCCATCCAAGAGAAAGGTGAACCCTCGATCTTGCTGGTGCCTCGCTCGCTTGATATGGAAGTTGACCTTGGCAGCTCTTCTGTGTTGATGTGTAGTAGGTGGATCTTCGCTCCTCTCTATCTGTCATGCAGGGGTTGTCCTTATGGCTAATTTGTTGCCATCTTATTGGTTGTTTTCTTGCGGGGTGATGTGGGTGGTGATATGCTGGAGTGTTAACCAACGATGTATCTTTCTTTAATTCACCACCTAATGGAGCCTAATGGGTATCTGGTACCTGTTGTGGTGTCTGTTGTTGTTTCTTATCTTTCAATATTACGTCAACCACTAAGTTCCTCTCTGATGTAACATTTTCTGCTTCAGCCTCTACCTATTTTTCTGGTACCTGGTTTGATGTTTCTGTGTGGTTGTCAACCATCAATGGCTCATCAGCTGATATGTCAGTGTCTGGAACATCTTCTGCTTCAGCCTCCGTGGACTCTACCTGTTTATTGATGGAAATATCCTATAATGTAATTTTCTTTTTTTTATACAAGAGATTTAGGAATTTCTTCTGCACATTAATATTGATAGTACCCACGGATTCCATCCAAGGATATCCGAAAAAAACATCCATTTTATCCATATCTAAAGTATAAAAGTCACCATGCAACACATACTTATCCCTAGAAAACTTCAAATCTTTATAAACTTGAACATCCTCATCATCAACCTGAGTGTTTTCAATCTGTTTGGCTGGAATTTGCAATTTTTTTGCCAAATTAACATTGATAAAATTATGCTTGTAGCTACGATTTATAGAGACAATCTTCTTCTCCTTCTGAATCAATCCATGAACCTGCAATAAGGAGACAACCGCAGAAAATAACCCCTTACGTGTCTCATTCTCCTTTTTTTCTAGCACGAGACCATTTGTCTAAAAGGAATCTTTCAAATTTTGCATCTAAAAGTTCGGTCAACTGCTTGTTGTTAAGTGAGAAACACCATTTGGCAGCCTCAACTTTGAAACTAAGTGCCACTGAATTCTTCCAAAGTGTCCCATATGTAAACTTTTGTCTTTGTATGAATTCTTCAATAGTAGGGCTATCATCTTTCCCTATAAAATTAAGATCCTCCAAGAAGAGGGTTTGGAAAAAATTCACTTACTTGGCGAAAATTTGAAATGGCCACAATCCGTCAATATTGCTCATAATCCATATTATGACTTGTTTTTAGATATGGAACAACCATTCTGCATCTTCTCATGTGGTAGAAATCTCGATCTAGGCACTGGAATTTCCTATTTGCGCTGCAACTGTCCCGCTCTCACAAAGAAATAACTAATTTTAAATCAGCGATATCTCCCTCATCCAGACTCTGATTCGACTGATTTTTTTTTGAAATTGAGTATTTTTTCACAAATAATCCATATCTGCAATTAGATTCTGCATATTTTTCACCAGAACGTACAAATTTGTGCCACAAACTTGCTGCCCCAAAAAATGTCTACAACAACACCGATTTTTAAATCAGCAAAATCTCCTTCATCCGGACTCCAATTCAATTGATTTTTTTTTGAACTTGAGTATTTTTTCACAAAAAATCTAGATTTTCAATTAGATTCTTTAGATCGTGCACTAGAACGTACAGATCTGCGATGCAAAGCTGCCGACCATAAAAAAATGTCTACAACAACACTGATTTTTAAATCACCGAGATCTCCTTCATCCGGACTCCTATTCGGTTGATTTTTTATTTATTTATTTATTTTTTTTTTTAACTTCGGTATTTTTTCATCAACAACCCATATCTGCAATTATATTTTGCAAATTTTTCCCCAAATCATACAGATCTGACCTGCAAATTTGTCGCCCTGAAAAATGTCTGCCACACCACTGATTTTTAGATCAGTGATATCTTCTTCATCCGGACTTTGATTTGGCCGATTTTGTTTTTTGAAATTGGGTGTCTTTTCACAAAGAATCCAGATCTGCAATTAGATTTTGAAAAATTTTCACCAGAACATACAGATTTGATCTGCAAACTCGCCGACTCAGAAAGTTCCTGCAAAAAATTAAATAAAAAAAATTCTCCACTTTTGCCCAAAAAAGTGCTCTGATACCACTTATTATAGATCTGATATGAAAATATATGAAAATACAAATAAACCCAAGAAATAAGAAGATAGAAATAGATATAAATGCTTTTTTATTGATTAAAACCCTTAAGGTAGGGCAACACCAAACATTCACTCAAGGAAGGAGAACACTCAACAAGCCATATGCCTGTTCATACAATAATCCTTGACACCTCTCATTGGGGAGTCTATAGCCTCTATATAGGCCTCATACATACAATACCATGGGTCATTACCATGGTTCCCTCAATACCATCTATTTAATACCATGGACTTATTACATTATTGTTAACTACTTGTAGTCCCTTACATGATATGGGTTAACCACCTTATTTATTACTATGGCCCATCCCATTATTACATTATTCCTTTGGGTACCTCTCTTTGTACCCCATATTATCCCACCTAGGTATACTACATTCCACCCCCCTTAATATGTTTCGTCCCTGAAACATGAGAAGAACACAAATAATAAGATCTACTCAAAAGAGTAGTCCACTGGAACCATGCACGTGCATTTATCCATCCCAGAGAAAGGTGAACCATCGATCTAGCTGGTGCCTCACTCACTTGAGATGGAAGCTGACCGTTGCGGCTCTTCTCTCCTCTCTACTATCTGTCATGTTGGGGTTCTTGTCCTTGTGGCTAATTTGTTGCCATCTTGTTGGTTGTTTTCTTGCGGGGTGATGTGGGTGGTGATATGCTGAAGTTTTAACCCATTGTGTCTTTTTCTTTAATATTACTTCAACCACTGAGCCTTCATCTGATGTATCAACACCTGTCACCTTTTCTGCTTCAGCCTCTGTTTGTGTTTGATTGTCGATCTGATGTGTAAGTTTCATTAGAGCTTTGTGCTTCTACCTCCATAGTCTTTGCTTGGGTCTTAATGGAAATATCTGCAATGTAATTTTCTTCTTTTTATACAAGAGGTTCAGGAATTTCTTCTGCACATTAATATTTACAGTACCCACAGATTCCATCCAAGGATATCCTAAAACAACATCCATGTTATCCATATTTGAAGTGTAAAAATCACAATGCAACACATACTTATCCATCGAAAGCTTCAAATCTTTATAAACTTGCACATCCTCACCATTAACCTGTGCGTTTTCAATGTGTTTTGTTGGCACTTGCAACTTTTTTTCCAAATTGACATTTATGAGATTTTTTTTGCAACTTGGATTTATAGACACAATGATCTTATCCTTCTGAAATGATCCATGAACCTGCAATAAGGATACACTCGTAGAAAATAACCCCTTACATGTCTCATTCTCTTTTTTTCTAGCACAAGGCCATTTGTCTAAAAGGACTCTTTCAAATTCTGCATCTGAAAGTTTGGTCAACTGCTTGTTGTCAAGTGAGAATCACCATTTGGCAGTCTCAGCTTTGAAACTAAGCGCCGCTGAATTCTTCCAAAATGTCCCATATGTGAACTTTTGTCTCTCTATGAATTCTTCAATAGTAGGGCTATCATATTTCCCTGTAAAATTAAGATCCGCCATGAAGAGGGTATGGGAAAAATTCACTTACTTGGCGAAAATTTGAAATGGCCACAATTCTGTCAATATTGCTCATAATCTTTATTACCTATTTTCAGAAATTGAACAATCATTCTACATCTTCTCATGTAGTAGAAATCTCGATCTAGGCACTGGAATTTCCTATTCACGCTACAACTGTCCCGCCGTCACAAAAAATTGTTGAAAAAATCGCTGATTTTAAATCAGACATATCTCCCTCATCCAAACTCCGATTCGACTGATTTTTTTTTTTTTGAACTTTGGTATTTAAAAAAAATAAAATCTAGATCTACAATTAGATTGTTCAGATTGTGCACCAGAACATATAGATCTGTGCCGCAAACCTGCTGACCCGAAAAAATGTCTGCAACAGCACTGCTTTTTAAATCAGCGAGATCTTCCTTCATCTGGACTTCGATTCGGCCAATTTTTTTTTTCAAATGGAGTATTTTTTCATCAACAACCTAGATCTGTAATTAGATTTTGTAGATTTTGTCCCAAATCATACATACCTAATCTGCAAATTCGCCACCTCGAAAAATGTCTACAACACCACTGATTTTTAGATCAGCGATATCTCCTTCATCCAGACTCTGATTTGGTCGATTTGTTTTTTGAACTTGGGTTTTTTTCACAAAGAATCCAGATCCGCAATTAGATTTTGTCCCAAAACGTATACATCTTATCTGCAAACTCGCCGCCCCAGAAAGTTCTTGCAAAAAATTAAAAAAAGTTCTCCACTTTTGTCCAAGAAAGTGCTCTGATACCACTTGTTATAGATCTAACCTAGAAATATATGATAATATAAATAAACCCAAGAATAACCAGATATGAATATAGAAATGCTTCACTTTATTAATCAAAACCCTTAGGGTAGGGCAACACCATACATTCACTACTTAAGGAAGGAGAATACTCCACAAGCCATATGCATGTTCATACAATAATCCTTCACATCTCTCAACGGGGAGTCTCTAGCCTCTATATAAGCCTCATACATACAATACCATGGGTCATTAGCATGGTTCCATCAATACCATCTATCTAATACCATGGGCCCATTAAATTATTACTAACTACTTGTGGTCCCTTACATGATATGGGTTAACCACCTTATTTATTACTGTGGCCCATCCCATTATTACATTATTCCCTTGGGTACCTCCCTTTGTACCCCATATCCCCCCTAGGTATACTATAGGCTTCTTGCATATAGAGGTGAAGCAAGTAACTCCACCAGGGTATTGCCCAGGCTTGCTGGTAGCGGAGTGATGCTTGTGTTCCCGAAGTGACTCCGCAAGGGTACTGTCCAGGCCTGCTGGAAGCAGACCAACACCATAGATGAAGCTTAAACTCTAATAGTCTATATTACTTGTGCATCAATATACCCCTCATCCCCAATCAAAGCAATTCAGTTGGAATGGATTGGTATGAGTGCTAATTGATCAAGAGAATGGCAACGACTACATATTTAACTGAAGCTAGTGAAGGAACCATGACGATTAAAGAATCGAAGAATACTTTTGGAGGAATTAGAATTACTGTACATGAGATAAGGTCCATACAAAGAGCTATATTTCTACGAATGTGTTTCTAATGTTGTAGCGGCTACAACCACCCTCCAAAATTTTTCCTTTGCTTCGTTTTTGAGCCTCCCTACTAAAATATCAGTAGCTTATCTTACACTAACTAGGTACTTGTGATTTCATCAAGTTTATTTTCTGCTTTATAGTTTGTGTTTGCTTACTTTCTTTGTTTTTTAACCACACGTTGACCTCCTTTGACTTAGTTATAATCTGGTTCTTTCACTCCCTTGGAAATCTGCACAGTCCTAGAGGGAAACCAACCTTGCTCTTAGGAAATGCGCAGTTCAACCCAGTAGTGAGCTTTGGCTCTAGAACTACGGAGACCCAACCGACAACTTGTCTTCAGCTAGGAAACTATGAATAACATGAGAGGTAGCCAATGCCACTCAACCCCGGAATTGCACAGAAGCATTCCCTCAGCTGCTGCTCGATGCATGTGCCAGCAATTTTCCCAGTTCCTCCTAGAACTGTGCAATTTATCCTTGCATGCATGGCAGTCCTTCCCAAAAAAAAAAAAAAAAAACAATTGGAGTTATACTTGAGTTAATTTTAGAAACTTCTACCCCTTGTCACTTTTTCCTAGATTTTCAGCCTTCACATCATAAACCCTAAATCGATCAAATATATTTAATGGAAACTGCCACAACTCATTTTCACACTCGATCTTAGATCTCTCACATTCCTGAGGCATCTAGGAACCTTTGGCACAGTGGACACAACTTTCCTGGTAAGTTTTGCCTTTCTTGTATTTTGCATCTTTTTTTGTCTCTTTTGTTTCCTTGGCTTGTGTGAGTGTTGTTTTTCCTATTTTATTGAACGAACGCTGATGTTTTGATTTTTTTTAACTTGTAGAAGTGTTATTTTAATTTTTTAATTTCCTTTCCTAAGCGTCGCATGCGTAACCCAATTTTTGCACTAATGGTCGATGTCGTGGAGACTCTCCCCAAAATCTTCGTTGTTCTTTTGTTTGACTAATTCTTGCATTTATTTTGATTGCATGCATCACCATTCACTTAGATATGCACCATCCCTCGTTCATGCACTCAAATATACTCTTTTTCATGTTTCTCTTGGGTATATTTTGGCTGCCTTGGTCCATATCTAACTCTTCCCGCCATGCACTACACATTTCTGGATATCGAGGCTCTACCTTGGCTCCAGAAATTGTGCATAGGCTGCTAGTGAATGGCTCAAGCTGCACACTGCACAGTTACATGATACAGTCCCAGAGTCTTGCCCACTAGGATTACGCAATATGCAATCCCAACCAGCATCAAAGCTAGATTGAACTACGCATTGCATAGTTCCAATCACCATCAAGCCACACTGGATTGTGTATTGCCCAGTTCTGGTCATCATCACCTCTCACTGGCAGTTGGAACTGTGCAATGTGACAATCTAGCTGACAATCCCTCACCTCTGAAAGTTTGAATTACACAATATTGCCCAACAATTTCCTAGTTTGTTGCATGATTGGTCCTTAAAGTGATTTTGATTTCAAGATGACATTTACATGCCATGAGTGTCCTCACTATCTCTAGGTATAGTAGTTGTTGATCAGATTCGTAGTAGTATAGGCAGCATGGTTTCCAAGAAATCTGGATCAAAGGATACTGTAGAGAGTAGCAATGGAGATGTAGTTGAACAAGTGTCAATGAAATTTCCAATCTATGCAGACACACAATTGTTCATAGAGAAGGAAATGAAGATAACATGGTAGGAAATTAAGGACATATTTGCAGGTTGTTTCAAGGAAGATCTGGAAGATTGATAGGTCTATGTCAACATCCACAAGTCAGGCTTGTACAGGGTTGCATGCAGGTACCCTGTCTTCCCATGTGCGAACATCATTCATTGGATTGTCTCACATACTGATCCCGAGACGATCATAGATGACATTGAGTAGTGCCAGAGGAACACAACTTGCTACCTTTAGGATGGAAAACTATCATCTTTTTTGTAACTTACCATATCCAGTGAATCGCATGGATGCACTCTTCTATACTTCCAACAACAACGTGAAAACTAGAGACATAATGAAGCATTGGGTAGAAGGGCCATCAAATTTCAGGTCGACACCTAATCAAGTCTACAAGACTAAGTCACCCAAGAAGGTCTACCAACTCTTCATCATCTTTGCATGCTGCTTGTACTGTCAAGAGAGAAAAAACACCTTTCCACAGAATTGGGTGGTTGTGTTGGATTAGTTGGAAAATGAAGGAAGGTCACTCAACTGGTTAGATATGTTGGCTCTTTAGAAAGTGCATGTGTCTAATGCTCGAAATTTTCTTCAGGACGAATAAGCAATATTCTATATGTCCGTGTACCTTCTTGATGCGATCTGTGCCAAAAATTATTTTCCTAGCATGGGTTGGACATGGACAACGTCAAAGGATGTTGTGAACATTTATTGTAAGTTACTTTCCAAGTGCAGCTACCAAGGAGTCATGGTGAGGATATTTGACCACTTCATCACCCCAATTTACAAGATGATATTCGAACAAGATCCACCTTGCATCTCCCAAGAAGCGATGCAGACATTATTTAACATTGTAGATTGGTATGCCTCACCTGGTTGCATCTTCATCGGGATGTTTCATGGAGAGAAGTCTCCGCATGTGCTACCAAGGTTTGCCATGGATAAGTTGGTCATGCAAGAGGTCGCATATCACATCTCCATAGGGTTATCAACAGGACTGCACAGGTGGAAGAAGGCACCATAGCCTACTCTTCCTTTGCAGACTGGATTGTATGAGATTCAAAGCTTGAAGGATGTGGATGCTAAGGCTGAGGACTTGAAGAAGTTTGAGTTTAGCACCAAGAGTTTCAATCTATATGATCCCCACTGCATATGCAAGAAACACTGTGTGAAGGTGTATTATCCATGGATCCATGGGGCATGTCATTTTCTAGAGGAAGACCCTTGGGGGTATTGCTACAACTCCTCTAAGCTTAATGAACTGATCAACATGGCTATAGAATGGAAAGAAACTATACCGGAAGTAATACCATAGGAAGCAGCAACAACAACAACAGTGAGCATCAAACCAGCATAGGACCTAAAGGCTGAGCAAATCTACAAGTTCAGAGAAGATCCTCTTATTAAGAAAGTATTTTTGGAAATAGAGGCGAAGGGGCAACAATGTGAAAGGATACTAGAATGGAGAAAGAAAGAGAAGCAAAGGTTGGAGGATAAAGAGAGAAAGATGCAGGAAACATAAAAGAAGATGAAAGAAGATTTGGAGCTAAGGAGGAGAGAAAGGGAAGAGAAGCAGAAACAAGAAAAAGAGGAAAGGAAAGGTGGAATGACAGAGAAAACTGCACCTATACAAGTTGAGGAGTTAGAGCAGCTAGCAGATGAAGAAGAGGGTGAGTAGGTGTAGGTTCAAAAACTTGCTCAGTAGATTGAGCAGATGGTTGAAGCAATAGACATGGATTTGGAACATGAGCAACAGGACCAAGACACCGACCTCATGCCAAGAGCATTACAGGTTGCCCCATAGTCTCTGCCACCTCTAGAATTAGAACCAGTTCCAAGCGATTAAGGAGAGGTTGTTCTCCTTGATGATGATCCGATGATGGATGTGTATAGTCTGTCATTAGATGAGTCATAACAAAGGATTGTACAAGTGAGAAAATAACAGTTCCCGGATGATCGTGCATCACCTACATACATAAAGGAACGAGTGATTGTGTCATATGTTAGAAGACATCTAGCTGCCATGGCCAGTGTTTCTAAGGCTTATGCAAAAGCCATGAGTTGAATGGTCAATTTCTTTGTAGCAGAGAATGATCAGATGACAAAGGACTTGCAAGAGCCCAGGAAGAGAACATAACAATATGTAGGATCTGTTATGGCAGAGATGAGAAAAATGATACTTGCTGAAGTATCGACTCTTGAGACCACCATGTGGAAACTATATGGCAACTTTGTCACCGCACAAGGAAATTGTCCATCTATATGGTTTTCAGCAGTAGTGCACGAAGATAGACCAAACTCTCAAAGACATACCCGCTACTATTACGCATGTATAGGAATGGAAAATGAGGTGAAAGGGAGCCCCACTTTGCTTGCAGAAGATAATGAAGCCACATGCATAGCTACACAAATCACGAATTCAGATGTTGATATGGAATTATGAGAAGCTTCCTCTGCTCATCACAAGCATTGAGGCTTTCTATGCACGATTATTTAAGAGTCTAGATGTCATAATGAGGACACACATGATCCCTTCAATAGGAACCCTCACTCAAGCCATGAAGAAGAACCAAGTGCTACTGGAGGTCAACAGGTATATAGAGAAGTTGATGCGAGAGGCCACCAGTGATGAATTGTAGCTGAGCGCATAAAACATGCAGAAGTACATCGGTGGTCCAACCACACTCAGGACAATGTTGTACATGCTTCAAGATGAGATGGATATAGGTTCTAGAACCATATACCCGGAAGCCATGGAGGCAAGAGTCTTTTTTGAGAAAGACATCAGTAAACAGTACAGGGACACAATAACGTAGTACCAAGTTTGGTATCGGTTTGTCACTAAAGACCATCAAGAGGATGTTGTCGAGTTGGTCCTTCCTCAAGACCCCAAGTAATGATGTTTGTCTTTTTAGGCTAACTCAAGCCTATTTTGTCCCACATGGGTATATGTGGAAATTGTATTATTACATGTAAATATATTGTAAGTGAAATTCCAAGTGTCATTAGTGGAATGTGAATAGTCACTATGTAATGTGAAGAGTCATGAGGGTAGTCAAAGAGTCAAAGGGTAATGTCAAGGGTCACCCCATGATTTGTTATATATAGAACCTCATAACTCATAACAGGGGATTTTGGGAGCCAAAATTTTGGCTAGGCATTTATTGAGAAGGCTTGGAGAGTATTGTGACGAGCCTTGGCTTCTCCAAAGTGTAGAGTGAGTACATCTCTTTGGAGGAGCAAGCAGTGTTGACTGTAATGTTCCACTATTGGGGCTAGTGGCTTTCAATGATGTATGTATGGATGTAACTCTCACTTAATAATATAACTGAGCCAAGACGTTTTTATGCATATGTTTTTATTGTAGTTTGACTATTCTGGTTCCTTTAACAATGTATGTTATTTAACTTATGCATTTGTGTATGAAATTTTTTGTATGCAATTGTATGAATCCTGTTGAAGATGTATTGTTGTATTAACCTGTCACTTTGGATTGTGGAATATTCTACTTCCAGCCCATGATATCATTTTTCTCGTGTGTTCCTTTCAGGTTGCGTACTATTATAGGCTTCTAAGGGGTGCACTTCCTTTTTCCCTTCGTGTGTTAAAACCCTTGTGTAGCTCACTTGACTCGCTTCAAGGTTATACACTTTCTTCTAACAAAGTTATCATACTTACCTCTGTGCTAGTGCAGTCAAGGCACTACTTTACTGCCCACTGCTGGGACTCCTACTCCAAACAGTTTGAGGTCTAGTTGGGACTTCTTAGTGGGGAGATCACTTGACATGTTGGCGGGTCTAACACCGTCAATACCATGTCATCAATGTCATGCCATGCCCTATCACAAGTCATCATGTGCCACATCATTTGTGGATTATGTAATATATTGTAAAGTGAAAGTCCAAAGGACACATTCAAAATACGAAGAGCCATGTAAAGTCAAAAAATCATAGGAAGTCAAATAGTCACGAGGATAGTCAAAGAGTCACAAGGATGGTGAAGCATCACCTCATTAGTTATATATATACCCTCATTGTATGAGCAAAAGACTTTTCTCTTTGGCTCCTCCTGCAAGGCATTAGAAAGAAAAACTAGTTCTTTTGAGTGTTAGGTAAACCTGACTTGAGATAGAGTCAAAGTTGACTAGGTTAAAGAGTGGTGGTTTTGGGGCACATGGTATTGTGACCCATGATTTTCTGCCTGTGGTATTGTAATGGAGTCTATAAAAGGTTGGGAATACTTCAATGTAAGGGTGACCTAGAGGTGAGCAGTGAAGGCTCACTTGGCCATCTTGGCCAGGATTTTGGAAAAGGATAATGATATCTCATTGGCTTGGGGTTTTCCCTGGATTGGGGTTTTTTAGGATAAACATGTGTGTTTATGTGTTTATGTGTATTTTTGATAGTTATTTTATTATTTATCTCGGTAAATCTCAGTAATAATTTATCTCTCTCAAGTTAATTCTTTTCAATTGGTATCAGAGCCAAGAGTTGGCTTCAGAGGGACACTTTTGTTGCCAAAGGTTTATGGTCTAGGTAGATATGTTATATCGATGCAAATCTAGGATCATTTGATCTCTATAAAGAAGGAATTTACTAGATCCTTTTACGTGGTAAAAGGATCATAGTAACAAGGCGACGTTGGTCGAAGAGCTGGTGGAAGAAAATCGGTGACATGCCTAGCTAATGGATACAATGTTGACTATGTTGTTGGGGGACAAGGACGAGATAAGGCTTGCTAAAAATGAAGAAGGAATTGCTTTTGGCGGGTCCAGTGTGTAAGGACTCTGGACACCACATATCTCCACAATAATATGATATTTTCCACTTTGGGCCTAAGCTCTCATGGATTTGCTTTTGGACTTACCCCAAAAGGCCTCATACCAATGGAGATATTTGTCCATCCTTATATATCCGTGATCCTCCCCACTTCTAGTCAATGTGGGACTTTGGTCGTATACCCAACAATCCTCCCCTCGAACAAAGGACCATTGAGCCTCACCATTGGCCTCCCTCAAACGATTATCCATCCGTCCACTCTCTACCAACCAGGATTCTCCGCTCCAATGCGTTGGAAGCACACGCCTTACATGGAACACCACCTTCCTCGAGAGCTTGCTCTATCCCAGGTCAACTCCTCTTCACCGTGTTGGGACTAACTCCTCTTCACCATGTTGGGACTAGGACACGTCCATGAAGAATCCGGAGCACACCGCCTGTCTAACCGAGCTCATCCACGGATCCCATTGTGATATTACCGAGGCCCACCACCTTCGTTCGGCATTCGGAGGATTCATCCACTTGGCTAACTTCGGGGCATGGCTCTGATACCACTTGTAAGGACTCTGGACACCACATATCTCCACAATAGTATGATATTGTCCACTTTGGGCCTAAGCTCTCATGGATTTGCTTTTGGACTTACCCCAAAAGGCCTCATACCAATGGAGATATTTGTCCATCCTTATATATCCGTGATCCTCCCCACTTCTAGTCAATGTGGGACTTTGGTCGTATACCCAACACAGTGGAGAGACATGGAACACGAAATTGGGGGTTGATTTAAGAGGAGTTGCGAGCCCAGATTGTGTCCCCATACATTTTTTTTCAAGAGGCATGTAAGGCCAAGTACGATGCGTTGCAGAGTTAGTTTAATGGTCATGTTAGCAAGGATCATGAGAATTCGAATGACGAACGAAACAATGAGCTGGAAGTTTTGAGGGTGTGAAGGATTGCATAGCTGAAGATGCAAGATATTTCACTCAAGAATGCTTTAATTGGGTCACTTGAATCCAAGTTATGGAGGCTTAAGGCAGGAGATGATTTGAAGGTAGGTTATGAGAGATCCATATAATGGCGAAGAGAAGAAAGCAACGATCTTGTTGGGGTACTTAGAGGGAAGGTGAGGGGGAAATGTAGGATCATGCTGGGTCCATCAGGAAACGAAAGACCTGTTGGGATGATGAGCCAAAACCACTTATGGGAATCCATCTTCTAGGGTTTGCTAAAGAGCTAACTAGAGGGATGGAACTCGATCCTGAGGTACAAGATTTGAAGGCACAGTTAATAGATATCCATTGGTTATTAGTTGGAAAGGTACCTGGTGGACACTGTGCAAGTTACGGTAAGAGCTGGAAAGTGTTATGCTAAAACACTACAAAATCTAAAGAAATCATAAAGTGGTGGATTGAAAAGTGAATGGAGTAATATGCTCCATTTATACAAGTGAATGAATCCATAGAATTCAGTTGCACTAGGAGAGCACGAAGTGTGTCAAGTTGAGATGGTGGTTATACAAAGCAACAAGGAAACAAAAAAAAGTAGAAGTTATTATTATAATGGAATAAAATTATATTGCATGTAAATGGGCATACCACTGTAAGACCTAGTAAGGCATGCATACCCCTGGTTAATTATCGATAAAGTCTGGGTTAGACCTAGGTGAGAGGGGGGATATCTGATCAACAATACCCCAGGTAAAAGTTTGAGATGGGTAAGGGATAGAGTGAGCGGGGTTGTGTCATTTAGCATGTTTTGCTGGAGTTAGTCAAGGAACCCCAAGTCAAGTTTAAGGGGGGGAATTGTTAGGTAAACTTGACTAGGGATAGAGTCAAAGTTGACTAGGTTGAAGGGTGATGGTTTCGGGGCACATGGTATTGTGCACCCATGGTTTTCTGCCTGCGATATTGCATGTAATGGAGCCTATAAAAGGCTAAAAAAACTTCATTGTAAGAGTGGCCTGGAGGTGAGTGGTGAAGGCTCACTTGGCCATCTTAGCTAGGATTTTGGTCAAGGATAATGAGATCTCATTGGGTTTGTTTTTTCCTCAGATTTGCAATTTTCCCAAATAAATATGTGTGTTTATGTGTTTATATGTATTGTTGCTAGTTATTTTATTATTTATCTCAGTAAATCTCAGTAATAATTTATCTCTTTCAAGTTAATTTCTTATCATTGAGGAGTAAGGAGTCGCTCCAATGCTCCACTACTAGAGCTAGGGGTGTTCATTGTATACACGTGTCTTGGAAATTTTACTTAATATCATAAGCCTTATGACCAACATGTTCTTCATGCATGGATTATGGATATTTGTAAGACTATTTTGTGAATGTTTGTAATTCATGTTTGCCTTCATTTGTGCTAAAATAGTTCAACTATTTTAGTTATTTTGGTACTTATCATATTGGAAATGTACTTTAATGGTTATTATTGTTGTCACATCCTATGGAATATTCCGATGGATGTTAGACATACCTTTCTTGTTGTATTGGTTGCAATGACCGTCACATCATTGTGGACTATTCTATTGGATGTTGAATGGATTCTTCTTGTTTATGTCTGTCTCTACTAGGGTGGTACTATTACCTCTCTCTTAGAGGCTCACTTCTCTCCACCCTCCGCAGTAAAATAACTTTGACATGCATACGACTAAACACACAGTAGACACACCCCCTTGATTTTCGAAAGCACATTTGTACTCCTCTCTTTAACTAACAGTTAGAGCCAAGGAAAATTTGTAAGAATATATGGCAGCTATGCCGATACCCTAGATGGGGCTCTTATTCCAAATTGTGTGAGGTATAATTGGTACTTCACATAAGGTATACCCCATTGATTGATGAATTTGTAACACAGTCAACAAACCCTTATTATGTGCAGATTTTCCTTGGTGGCTACCCATGTCCTTTTTCATGACAGGAGTTTAAAACAACTCGACTTTGATTCTCTTAGCAATCCCCTTGAAGATTGTTATGGAAATTACATACAATGACTGATGTTATTGCTCTCTACACAAAACAACTACACCACATGTTTTCAGGCACACAAAGTCTTTGCTTTGGCTTTTCCAACAGAATGGCAATGACAAAATTACGACTCTTTGTGGCTGGAATGTCTCCTCACGTGGGCTTCTCCCTTTTTTTTGCACATGAAACTCTACCTCGGTCGTTTCCTTCAAAGGAACTTTCATTCTGGTTCTATAAACACTTGCGGCTCTAATACCACTTGTTGGTATTTGAGCCTGTCGACTTTAATTAAACAAGAAAGAAAATGCACAAAAAATAGAAAAATAAGAAATTGAATTCACAAGTTAAACACACGATTTACATGGTAACACCCTAATAATGTGTCAAGGAAATTTCCACTGGCAACAGATTGGAATTATTTGTTATTCATGGTCAACAATGACTCTCCAATATACTAGACCTCCCGGGCTATAGTATTTTAATAGGAAGTCATAATTACAAAACTTCCTATTGTTATACAACCGTCTGATTAAGGTAAAAAATACATTTACAAGATTCTTTTAAATTGTTGTCATTCTTAACAATACTTTCTTTTAATGGTGGTGAATTTCAAATTCAAAGTGTGGAGGGAGGAAGGCAAGTGGGGAGGCGAAGGAAACCACAAGAGGTATTTTGAAACTTTGAACCATTAATGTGGGAAATTTTTGTACAAAAAAGGTGCAAATTGTTTGGAGTTTAGGGTATCCCCAAATCAAAATCTAGACTACAAGAGGTATTTTGAAACTTTGAACCATTAATGTAGGAAATTGTTGTACAAAAAAGGTGCAAATCGTTAGGAGTTTAGGGTATCCCTAAATCAAAATCTAGTTGTTTGCAACTTGGTTATGAATATCTTCATTGTACAATATCCAATGTTGTGTTACAATATCCAATGTTGTGTTCTCTTCTACAGTAGCAAAAAACTTTCATTAGTTGCTAGTAAATTTATCCACAAATGAAAATACCATATTAACAATTTTATCCACAAATGAATGTAGTTGCTTGACATGTACACTTTGTAGGTGTTTTATTTGAACTAGGGCTTCTAAAATTTCATTTTAATTATTTGGAGGGTAGGGTTCAACCTCTATAGAATATTTTGAAAGATTTTTAGTAGTAATTACATATCAAAAGTTGAGATTTATATCAAAAGTAATTTGATTAATTGAAAAATGGAAAAATAAAATCTCATATGATTTATGATTTTTGGGCATGTGGTATTGATAAACTATGTCATTGTAACAAATCCTATTTACAAGTTATGAATCTCTATGGTTAAGAATCTTGTTACATATTTTTTTAAAATATATATACATATCATGTTAGGAATATTTTTACATATTTTCTTAAATATATATATGTTAAATTATATATATATATATATAATAAAATTATAATTTAAATTTAATTTTATGATTTTTATAAATTTAATTTATATTAATATAGTTATGAAGTAAGTGTTTATATTTTCAAATATATTTTTTAACTATTATTAATATAATAATTTAACTAATTATATATAATAACTTTCATTTATAACCTTAAATATCTATACAATTTTTTACTAACTAAAATCCAATTTATGTGACTTAAACATTATATATAACAACTTTTTGCTAGCTGGAATCCAAACCTTTTGGTTAGCTGAAACCTGGGTACACTAGCCAATGTAGCCCTAACCAAATTCTACTCAAAGGATATCCATTCAAAGGCATGGAAAATCTTCTCATCCTGCTGCAACCTGGGTACACTAACCAATGTAGTCCTAACCAAATTCTACCCAGAGGATATCCATTCAAAAGCATGGAAAATCTTCTCATCCTGCTGCAAGAGATGTGTTTTAAATGCAAACCCTTGAATTATGTGTTTTAATGGTTTCCATTAACTACTTACATAGATAAAATCAAATGTAAACTTCGGACAAGGAAGACGCCAATTGAGTAGCTGCATTAACCAACACATCACGCAAGCATACCTTATGACTGGTGACTCGGTGAGCAGCTCCTGGATAATTTTTTTCAAGGCTAATTAGATATTGAATTGTCTAAACCACCGGGAAGGAGGCGCAAACACTGCCGCTTAATGGTCGTACAATTCAAATTCAAAGTATTCAGGGGGAGGGAAATCCGGGAGGCAAAGGAGACAGCGGGAGGTAGTTTGAACCATTAATGTAGGAAAATGTTGCACGAAAAAGGTGCAAATCACTTGGAGTTTAACGTTTGCCTAACCCAATCTAGCTTATGCAGCTTGGTTATATAATACTTTTATTTTACAATGGAGTCCTGTAAATTTGCATGAAGTGGTTTGTCTTTTTTTTTTTCCAAAAAATTTGATGGTAAGAGTGTTCCAATTTTGATTTTTATGGTGGAAATGGATTCATCATTATCAAGATTTCCAAAAAAATTTGCTAGATTTTACTAAAATCTTCCCAGAATTTCAATTATTTTCCACCCAAATTTACAGTTTCTTTAAACTACACATTTTAGTATATCTAATGTTATGTTTCCTTTTACCCTAGCAAAAAATTCCCATTAGCCACTAGCAATTTTATCCATAAATTAAAGTACCATGTCAGACATCTTATTGACAAAGCCAATAAGTGCACCTTTGATAGGTGTGTTTATTTAGTAATATAAGTTTCTTGTTAGTGTGGTTGAAAGATAACTTTTAGAATTTTAATTTAATTATCAATAATTATTACCTTGGAGAGTAGGGATTTAACCTCCACAAAATATTATAATTTTTGCAATTTGTTGGAACTATCAAATTCTCATTGGAATACAGTGAATTATCAGTGTGGTTGTTTTTAGGGTGGAAATAGATGCCGCCATATTTTTTCAAAGAATTTTACCATTTTTTCAAAAAATTTCCAGAATTTCCATTATTTTTTAGGCAAAATTGTGATCTCGTTATATTACTACTTTTTAATTAAATTGATTAATTAAAACAAAGTCATTTGAACATATTTCATGTTTAATTTTTTTATCATGGGATATTAATAAACCACAGTATTCTAACCAATCAGATTTATAAGTTAAAAAGCTCCCTGGCAAAATAAAAATAAATATCCATGATGAAATTTTTTATCGCATACATCAATTCTTTTTTAGCTCTCTTTTTTTAATAGGTAAATGAAAGGAATAGCGTGTGGACTTTCAAACCCATGAAGTTTTTAATAAAGAACAGCTAAATTGAAATCATTTTACAAGCGTTTACAGAGAATCTAGTCGACGACGCCCACGATAAAGAAACGTGGTAGAAGGTTTTAAATGTGATGTCGCGACCTTGATTTATAGGTGATGTACAACCCAACGGATAGAACCACCACGGTCGATGCTATCAACAATCCACGCTCAGAAAACGTTGAACTACACGATGCAGGAAAGGGAATTCGCTTCAGATCTGGAAATTTGCAACTTGATCGGCAAGTTGAACACTTTTCATCATCCTTCTTTTCTTCCCGTTGGCGACGAATGTACCCTTCTACAACACCATCTCCATTTCCTTCCTTCCCAACAACATCATCATCTTTTTCTGCTGCTTTTCCCTCATCTGCACTACCGGCCTCTTCTTTCTTTTCCTGAATAGGACCTCTGATTTCCGGCGGTATTCCCGATTTCTGTCCTCCATCTTCTTGCAGCTGCCTCCCCACGTCTGGCTTCGATTTCAATTGTATACATTCAGATTTCTGCGCAGAGGCCGTCTCTTCAGATACTGCCTGAGCATGAGTTGATATTGGTGGCTCTCCAACCAACTCTTTGGCCTGCTCAGGCGCTTTTGCCTTTTTCTCGTCCGGCAATTCGCTTGATTTTTCCGCAGCTACAGTGGGTTTTTCTTTATCATCACCCTGTCGAATCGCCTCTGGATGCCTTGCACTCTGATCGTCCTGAGCAGGCGCAGGGCTTTCCTTCCTCGAACCTTCTTGTCCCGCGGGACTCGATCTGTCGACGTTCGACTGTAGCGATTGATCTGCTTTTCCACCGCCAGGAAGCGTCCCTTGACTCTGTTGCTCAGAGAAGTGAAGGGAGGGGAGCGAGACACGCAACTTTCCATTCCTAAACTTGGCAGTGACGCTTTCTAAGTTCAAATTCTGGGGGACGCTGATAACTTTTCTGAACCTCTGCCCCACTCTCTGCACTTTCTCCGCTTTCCTTTCCTCTGTTTCCTTCGCACCTCGTTCTCCGCTGATGACAAGATTCCCTCCGCTATTGACCTGCACCTTCAGCTCTTCCCTTCTAAAACCTACAGATACCAATCATGGAGTCAATTATCCCGAAAAGTAGAATAAAAATAAGTATAAACAATTTCGAAATAAATAATTTCGAAAAGTATAACTCTATGTTGAGGGAATCACCTGGGAGATCGATCTCTACAATACGAGCTTCAGGGGTCTCCTCCGTGCGTACAGCAGGCTCAAACTCAGTCTCCATCTCGTATCTTAATCTCCTCTCCTAACAAACAACCGAATAGAAGATTGATATATGGTGATACAATGAAAATCTAAATGCGGCAAATATTGTGCTCAGATTTACAAAACAAAACCAGATAGATAGATGTCTTTGGGTCTCTATGTATATTTATATATGTATGTATATATATATTTCCCTAAAAGGACGAGCAGCGTTACTTGGATTGCTTGTGGACAGGCCCGTTCTTCCTGTCGGCAATACTTTTCATGATATCGTGAAATTGTGTAGGGAAAGGTAAGGTATGTTGATTAATGCGATAAGGAATAGAATAATATACCGACAGCGAGGCTTCGATCGTTGGAGGAAGGGTCTGGCATTTATATAAACTTGCATGGGAAACATTGAAGAACCACTTTATATAATTCGCGCAACCACGCACTGTGAAGTGTGATTTGATATTTCGCAGAATCATCTAGCAAATCGACATCGCCGTCTCATGCGAGAAATATTACTGTTAGTTAATTTCCGATTCCGTTTTCCGTTTTCCGTTTCGGATGATAGCTTTAGGTTAAAGACATGTGCGTGATCCTAACGTAAGAGATCAGATATTTTTTGTATTTTACTTCCGGTTTCTTAACTAAAGCCTTCTCCTAATATTTAAAAAAAAATCCGTTACCAAGTTTAAAAGATATCGCATTAAACTCCTTCTCCTAAATCGGTATATTATTCTATTCCTTATCGCATTAATCAACATACCTTACTTTTTCTACACAATTTCACGATATCATGGAAAGGATCCGCCATATGTGTGAGAATAGGAGCATCGAGGATGAAAACCACTTTCTCTTAGAGTGCACTGTATACAACTACATTAGATCTCAATTTCACAACCTTTGTTACAATAATGACCTTCCTAGCCTTTTACAATGCCAAAATTATAGTGAGCTCGGGAGGCTTCTCTCCAAGCTTTTTGAGCATCGGAATAAAATCTTAAATCAAAATAAATAATCTGTCTTTTTAGGTCGGATAGATCATTATTTGGTCTCAGTGGACGTTAACCATCATCATCATCACAATAAAGAAAAAAGATTATTAGATTGATCCATGTGTTATAGGTTACAGTCCCTGGCTTGGTAGAATATTATTATTAACATTTTTGCTAAAAGAAGAAAATTTTATGTGTTACCGTCGCTGGTTTGGTAGAATATTATTATTAACCTTTTTGCTAATAGGAGAAAATTTTATGGGTTACAGTCCTTGGCTCGGTAGAATATTATTATTAACATTTTTGCTAATAGAAGAAAATTTTATGTGAGTACAGATGTTATTATAGTAGTTTTTCTTATTTTTATGGAGTTTTGATGGTTGTTAAGTTATAAGTTTTTGGTATATTTGGTTTAAGGGTTGCTTTATGGTGTTACCGTGGTGGTTTGCTAGGTTTGATTTTAGGCTTTGTTGGAAATTATTCTAAAGTGTTTTTAATATTTTAAATTTCAATATTTTCATATTCAGTAAATCAATGTAAATATAGGATATAAATTTGAATAAAAAAATAGTTATATAATATTTTTTTTAACCACGCTTCTAAATATATAGAACATCCAATGATTGCCATGATTTTCTATATATATTTCATCCCAATGTATATGTGATTCTTTTCATATGCAAATAGTACTACATTTTATATTTATTGTTTTTAATCTCCTATGTTCAATGTGAGTGTGTGTTATTATATATATAATATTTATTGGGGAGATATGATTTAGATGTATGAATATTTGGATATTTGGAAGGTTTATTTTTTTAATGAGTTATTGTGTCATTTTTCCATTTTATCTATATTAGAGTTGTTCACATTGGTTTGGTGTATATAGTGTGTATTTTTCATTTATTATGACATTTTGATTACTTGGATCATATTAGTATTCTATTTATATATCTTTTGTGAAGCAACTGAGGATTCAAAGTTTTATATTATTTGTCTTCTCCCTCCCATTAGATTGTTGGAGCCTAAGGAGGGAAAGCGCTGAAGGACCCAAGTAAATTAGAGTTAAAAGCGTCAAGCTGATTTGCTCCACACATAGAATATACAAGTGTACAAGGTAGACAAAATTACATGGAATTAACAAAAGTTTGCTATGCATGGCCCCTCATGGCCAACATGCCCCTTACCAGCGGGTCATGAATAATTGAAAGCATCATGATGTTTAGTTGAGCTGAGAGGTTACACATCATTAAGTGCAACATGGTACCCCACTTATTGATAACTGATATATTCTTACACATATTGTCTCATTTATGTTCCTTGTTTTCTATGTTGTATAACAAAGTAACATCACATATCCTTAAAATAAATTTGAACGATTTCAATTAAAAAAGAGTGCTATCTTTAGAGAAAAATTGTAATCGTCATGCTTTATAAGGAGGCTTGATTTTAGGTTTGACCTACAACAAAAATAATATCATACTTGAAAACTGATATTGAAATATGAGGACTGTTATTAGAGAGAGTTAGCAAACACTTGTCAACAAGGGCTTGTTTGGATTGTGGAAGTTGGGCAGTGTTATTGCCCTTACCCAGATTCAATTATCTCAAGTGGTATGTTTTCCCCTTGCCATCCCTCAGACTCTTGGTGAAGGAAAATTCTAGTCCTATGGGAGGAGCTAGGGGCAAATGCAAGGCAATCCACCCATTGTCACCTCAATGGTAGTTCCTATCACTCTAAGGTATTAAGATATATCTAAAACCTAATGGGAGAATCCATAGATAAACAATCTAGGTCATGATTGATGGATAACTACAAGAAAAGAGTGTTGAGGAGGGCAATGAATTAACTTGAAAACTAAATGTTATCTCACCCAACCTATGGTAGAGGAATGAAGGGAAGATGAATATAGTGCAAGGTTGGTATAATACTAATTTTGTTCAAAAGGTTGTTGTTTCTAAACTGACATCATAAATGGTGTTATTATCTTGTAACCAACAATATCAAATGAATGCATAACCATTATTTGGAAAATATGATCCACTTATTAGCGATATAATCAATGTGAACAACATGCCACAAATATGTAAATCGTCATACAATAATATCATATCTAAAGTGAACAATTGATTTTAAAGAAAATATAATGTTTGCTTATATTATAACTACAGCTAGAAAAAAAATACTCAATGCTTATTATGAAATCATGTGCGAAAAAAATCACACTCAAAGCATGTTGCACCTATCCACTCATTAATGCAATCATGACCCACTCATTAATTCCTTGTGCAAAACAAAATATGAACAAAGTAATGATTGTGGAAACCAATGTTAGGTGAAGAAAATATTTGATGCAAATAATGATCAATTTTATTAAAGAAACACCATGAGTATAATTAACCTAATAGTTATGTCCATAATCAAATAAGCATGTAACCGTGGAGATGACCGCTCATTCATTGTAGACATATATTGATTTAATGTAACTTCCTTAAATTCAGAGAACTAGAGTAGATTTATGTAGAGATTATTCTTAGACAACAATAAGAATTGTAAATTTTTAGAATTCATGGAAACAATGCATGTCACAAAATTGAATTGAACTTCAAAATTCATATCTCCCTTTCATGCTCTCACAAATATTCTCCTCAACAACTAGCAAGAAGCCCAATCAAAACTCTACCGTGAGAGAAATGAGTAAGAAGTGGTTATAGAATGAGAGAAATTGAAGTGAAAGAGTGTTATGCTCCATTAAAAAAACTGTAGCCATCAATTCTTTTCCTTGCATTGGCTCAATGATATATAAACATAAAAGACCACGTCTTGTACATGAGTATTTTTTATGGGATCTAAAGTGTCCTGAGAAAGACCTAGGAGTGCTTCTAGATCACTTCTCCTAAATTATTTCCTGTAGAAATGACGGGCCTTAGTAATATAAAAAGAATGATGCAACTCCTAAGGGGTCTCAACTTTAATTGTCAACCTGGGGTTGGTACAAACTTAAGAGGGATCGAAACCCTATGTGCAACATGTAATGTGTTCTTCCTTTGTTGATATTATGCAATTGAAATAAACTGAAGAGATACTAAGTTATATAGAGACCATTTTGTTGTCTATGCTATAAGAAATGATCAAACGTGTAGGAAAGAGAGAAAGGTAAGCCAAATCTATTTTATTTTCAGAAAAAGGAGATAAATAAATTCATTCAAGATAAGAAAAAATCACATCTATTCTACTATGCATTGGAATTGAACTTGTAGCTGAAAGAAAGCATTGAAATACCAAACCCTAATTTGCAGAAAAAAAAGGTAGTTTTGCTGCAATAACTAGGTCAAATATTCTAAGAGGTCTCTGGGCTTCCAAATTCAATCTTCGGGGTCCTGGGGATGTTGTAAGATGTCAAGGAAGGTAAACCATGCTTCTAATGTGAATCTAAGTGATTTTATGATGCAAAATGCAGGGTGCTACACGAGTCTTTGTTTGCTACAAGAGGGAGTCTAGTGAGAAAAAAATTGTGTTTTAGGTGTGTTTGAAGGAAAGATAAGTTTAGGGAATGATAAAGGATAGTCAATAGGTCTTGTCTATGCCTTTATACCTATTATGGATGAGTATTCAACAAAGGATTAATTCTAGGGTTTCATGTGGCTATGCAAAATAATGAATTTATGCAGCAACATAATACATAAATGCATGGACAACTAAATAACATAAATACAAATAATGTATGGAAAATCATGTTAACTTCATAAAGTAACAAGTTCTCAATTTACTAAAACAAAATGCATAAAAAGGATTGTAAGCAAGCTAATTCACAAACACTGCAAAAGACAATTTTTAGAAATGAAATTACAGAACTAACTAAATGAACTAATACATGAGAAATGAAAGTACAAAGAGGGATCTCAATTATCTGGGTCAGACCCTAAAACAAGGAGGTTCAGGCCCCTGAAGAAAGAACAATCTAGGAACGTGTTGTAACATGCTTTTTTTATAGGTTAATTTTTGTTTTATAAAAGAGGGTATGAAAAAATAAAGAAAAAATGAAGATATGAGAAAATAGAAAATAAAAAAAGAGATGAAATAAAACCCCATCAAAAGAAAATCAAAATATTTGTATAAGTGTGCTTGTTTAAATGCCACTTCATGAATAAATTCAATTTGTAATAAATAAAGGTTTGTGTGCAGCTTGTTTTTATGCCACAACCTTTTCTTCGGATCTGAATCAAACTATTTAATCTTGATTAGATCATTTAATTTTTTGTTCTAGACTAGAGAATAAGTTCAACCAAACAATTTAATATTGGTTGAACATTAGAAACTAGGTTAGATTAGGACAAATAAAAGGCCTAATATGCTTAAAAATAGGCCTAAAGTTATAGTAGATTAGGTTTAGGTTAGTCAATAATTTATTGAGGGTAGCTAGTCTAAACGCGCCCAGTTATATTAATTTTGCATTAGTATTTAATTACCTTGTTAAAAGGTTGATTAATTCATTTGTAAATAAATGTGTTTTATGCTTTTAGCCAAAGTCATATGCGACAAGATTGTTTTGTTGACAAATGATAAAGATCGGGAAAAAGTTAGCAGTCATAGGCCTCCCTTCCTAGATCAACGATGGGGAAGCTTCTTCGCACCCCCTCGCCACGAAATGAGATAACGACGAGGGGGGGTGTGAAAAATGGTTTTTCCCACACGGGCCCCCCACGTACATGTCGCCTCCTCAACACTTTGCACCCCCTCTGTCCAAACCTCTTACTGCTACCTCCCCTCCAAAATCCGTCATCCCCACTTTCCGCATTTCCTAATACCGCGCCAACAGTCACTCCTCCCGTGCCATCTACCTCCAAGCACTCCATGCCACGTTCCCTCACTTGTTATCTCCTAACCATTCCTATGTATCTGTTGTCGCCATTAATTGCCTCCCGTTGTTGCATTTTGCCTCCCATTATTGCATTTATTTCCTAATTATCCGATCAATAACGACCTCTATTGTAATGGTAACCGAATTCATTTATAAATATACATGTCCCCCGTTACAATACCCTTTCCTAAACATATCTTCACTGTTTCTATTCTCTGTTTCTTTTCTTGAAATTCTCTGCTAAGCCAAGTCTGTAACTGGAAGAATCCTCTTAACCTACCTCTACACTTTTCTCCCATTCAACATTTTAGCTCTGTGATACCATGGCTCCCAAGGGAAAGGAAAATCATTTTTCCAGCTCCTTTGCAGCTCAAGAAACACCAAAGGCCTCTGATGCCTTGGACCTAGACCATATCCCATTAGCCGATCAATACTTTAAAATTGCAGACACCGAATGTGAATTTGACATGTTCGAATTGCACAACTAGCTAAAGCATACTTACTTTGATTTTCAGGATGAAATAAACCTCTGGGAATCCATTCTACCTCTGTATATGTTTCCCCAAACTTATTCCTTCCCTGATTTAGTTATCTAGTGCCAATCCAAATATAACCCCTTACAGAGAATAGTAGTAGCTCAGAATGGAGACATTTTGATAACTATCACTGCAGAAACCATAAACAAAATGCTTCTGATACATGAGAGTGACTCCCTTATCTTTTTCTCCACTAAAACCTTAAACAACCTATATCACAGGTTGATCTTCCCTCAGATAGCTCAAATATTTGAGATCTTTCTCCCTGAAGATGCTGAACTCCCCAAGAAGAATCCTCCTTACCCAACATCTATGTTCCTTGAAAGAGCCAAACAGATAATTTCCCTTATTTCTTGCTTATTAGGCTACCAATCAGACCAGTGGGTAGATGAAGCTATCCTAGGATATCCCTCAATATTTTCTAAATAAAATAAGATTGCATTCATGTATAACTACAATCAATTTTTGGCTGAAGCCATGCATGAGCAATTGATGAACCTCACTACTGAAGGAGTGTTTAAATACTCCTCTATCCTATTTCATATGTTTATTTTTCAGCAGGGAGACATGTTGCCTATTTCTTTGCACAAACAGGATGATCAACAAGAGAATCAAGCAATTATTCACTGGACTTCATTGATTAGAAAGAATTCAACTGAGTTCATATTTTCAGACTTCATACACTCTTTCATTCACCCAGTTGCACAACTTCTCAGCAGTCAGAGTGAACCTAGGATCATCAAAGAAATCAAAAGGATCCTGCACCTCAGTAATCAGGTCAGAACATGAGACTCATATCTTTACCAGAAATACAAAGAGATCTGAGTATATGGCTGCGAGTTAGCTCCATATAAGTTGCAAAAATATGTTCCAATGAGAATTTTCTCTTTGGAATATATAAGGCAGATGATGAACATGGATGAGCTCCAGTTCATCTCAAGGAAGAGGAGATCATAGTTCAAGATAAAGGCACAGGTTGGATCATTCATCTGTAAGACCAAATCAGCTAGTTTAGAGGCAAATGCTATATTAAAAAAGATGGGTTTCCAACCCAGCTTCACCTAGTCTTATGATCCATTTAGCACTATTTCAAACTTAAGGGTGGAACTCCAAACCACTCCTTATAATCATACACCTAGGCCAGAGGTTGAGAAGTTCAGAAATGAGGAACAGTGGGAAGAGAATACTCTTCAAGAAGTAGAAGAATAGGTTTTACCTCCTTCTACTCTTCAAACTCCTACTTCTCAAACCAAGCATGAGAAAAGGCCTAGGGAAAGATCATCATCAACAACATTTGGAGAAAAGGAATTCATCCACTGTCAGAAGAAATCAAGAACTGAGTCAAAGGGCACTAGTAGTACCACAACTCAGGGTCAGAAGGAGCCTATCATTGTCAATTTGGATGATTAACAAGTTTATGTAGGGACAAAAGAACTTGTAATTACTACTCCTTCTTCTTCTTCTACTTCACAAAACTTGCTAGAAATTACTCAATCTGCAGGAGCAAGTGAAACAGAGGAGTCAAATGTCTTCACTAACTTCCTTTAAATCAAATAGAACAATGAAGCTTTGAAAGATAATGTTTATCAAAAATTTTGGAAGCAGACTTCCACTTCACAGCACAGGTTGTTGACAACATTTGACAGCGAGAAAATAAGAATGAAAATGGCCTTTTTGCAGGCTCAAGTGCCTTTTCCTAAAGGTTCTTCTGATTACAAGAAAATTGTGTTTACATTTGATGCTAATCAGATACATCCAATTGATCAAATGGACATGCATAGGCAGTCTGGTGAGATGCTGTTCTCAACCATGACCAACACTGCTATGGAATTGTCAAAGCTTAAAACTACTCTGTCAAATGTGCAGTCACAATTAAAGATTGAGAAAATATCATCTTTAGCTAAGGACAACATGGTTAAGTCATTGGAGGACTTAGTAATTAAAATTGGATATGACTCTACTGATGTCAAAGCCGCTGAAGATACTATCAGAAAGAAGAACACATATATTTCATTATTGAGAAAATAATTGAAACTCCCTTCTACAGAGGACCCCCAGACTAAGGAAGTAGCAGAAAATGAACAACACAAGGAAGAAATGCTCAAAATGATAATTGATTAGAATGTATAGATAAAAACTATGGAGGAGCGAATTGAGAAATTGCTTAAGGAAAAAGAGCAATTTACTCAGTTAGCTCTAGCTCCCATCACAACTATTCCTATCACATTGTCTAGAACAATAGGGAAATCTACATCAGCCACAGGGGAATCTACATCGACAACAGAGGATTTGAACAAACTCTCACATGATCTCACTCACCAGAAGTAAGAAAATGAAAGAATTCATAAGAAATTTCAGAATATGGAAGCTCAGAAAATAAAGAATGATAGTTTGTATGTTGAGGAAATGCAGAAAATACACAAGTTGAATAGAAGAGCTGAAGAGTTGCAAATTCAGTCATTGATGGCTCATACCTTGGCCCAAGCCAAGGAAATCATATGGGAAGATATCAGTGAGGCCATAATTGAAGTATGGCTCTCCATTAAGATCATTTTTTAGTAGGAGGAACTCATAAAAAGATGTTAGGTAGCCATTGATGAAGTGAAGCAACTTCTTAAAGATAAACCAAGTGAGGCTGCAGACATGATTAACATTCTTAACTCCAAAACTAAGGTCGAGTTGGAGCAGATTCAAATTCTGGACAGAACAAAAACCATCTTGGAAATCAAGAAGGTGTTGCAGAAAAAGAACTTGATGACTTAGTTAGAGACTAAGTGCCAAACCTTGAAGACTTCTGTCTAGAGGTTTCATTTTAAATTTAATTTACTGAATCAAAGAGGACTGTCAGGATTAGTGGCCCCAGATGACAAGTTGATCAGTTTGGTAGAAGACTGCCAGAAGCTTTATACCATAGCCATTAATAAATCAAACTTTGCAGGTATTAAAGGGTATATCACAAGAAAACAAACATTAGAAGCTTTAGATTTTGATTTGACTATTAATCATGAAATTAAACATCTTTTTGTAAATAAGCCCACTTTTGAGAAATACACTGAGGTTGATGATGTCTATTGAAAATTGGTAAATCTTGCCATATCAAGTGAAGACTGATGGGATCCCTTGTGTGAAGTTATTGAGTAAATTTCATCAACAACTAAAGGATAGTTGGGCAACAATTTTTGGGGATCACATCATCAACATATTGCTAAAGGATAGTGCCAACACTTAATAGTTTTGAAATTCCTACAATTTTGTACTATTTTTGTAATTTTGTTTTGAAAATATCTAGTAGAACTTTTTGTATAAATAACTCCTTAAATTTATTAAGGTTTCAACCCTTGGATGAACTTTGAGAACAAAATTGTAACCGAGTTGGAGATTTGGCAAGTTAATGAAAGGATTCTAAATTTGCTTTCTATAGTTCTGTCTTCTTGTAAGTTTTCATATGTGCTTATTTCATTATGTATTGCTTCATGTATTCAAGTCTTTATTAAGCGATATAGGTAAGATCATACTGAGTATCAGCCAGTCTTAAATCCCCTATGAAGTTATCAACAATAACTAGGGACTAGCTTATAAGACTATTTGTTATTATAAACTCCGCTATATCAATTAATTGTCACAGAAATCTGCATTCGTTTGAATATATTTTTCCCTATAAGAAATGTTGTTTTCCTGTATTCTTTTCTTATAACCAATCAAATATTATGTCTGAATATTTAGCAAGTTATACCACAACATAACCAAAAATGCTTCTTATTGATTAGAAAATGTGCTCATACATAGCAGATTACAACACTGGAATTATTAGGCCAATGCCTCTACTTGACTACAAATGACTTCCTATTTTCAATATTCAACTCCCCAGTGGGTTACTCAAGCCCCTTACTTATACAAAAATAGCCGAGAGGAATCCTCCTTGAAGAGAGGGTGGCTTCCCTTGAAACCCCTAGAAAATAGGATTTGGTTTCCTGATGACTTTGCAACCATAGAGAAATGATAATTGCCTTAATCCAGCCAAGTTTTGGTCATCCTTTAGTAGGGGACAGGTCCCATATTTTTCTGTTGGTTGGATTCCTTCATGATTTGCACTAAATATTCTCAATATCTTGCATAATAAATATATTAGGCACACAAGATATGACAATCACATCTAACCTTCCTAGGAATTATTAAAGTGGAGAAACACATTATTAAGTGTAGAAGGAGAGCTTAAATGTGCCTGGGAAAGGTTAATGCACCTTAAGTTGTACCTCATTAAGAGGCCCTTCGAGAACTACAAAATGCCTTAAAGTTCTTGGTTTTTTCTTCTTCGAGCACGATTTGGGAGTGAAGCTTAAGGAGAGGAATGATAGAGCACTCTCATACAATGTGGAAATAAATGTTAGGGCTTCCCTAAGAAATGTTTATCACATAATGAATTAATTGTGATGGGCCTTCAACAAGGAAAATGCGCTAGCTTGTAGGGTAAGCCATAGTTGTTTTCCCACATTATTTCCATATTTGGTTACATAGTCTAACCATATTATCTTTTAGAGGAAGATGAGAAAGCAAAAATGGCTTGGCAATAAGGAGGATATGAGGAGTCCATTGGTGGCTTGGCCATGAAAGGAAAGTGTTCAATTTTTCATTCTAGGTTTTGGCATTTAAAATATGAGTTAAACAATTTGATATATCTCAAAAGGATAGTGAAGTACCTTATTACCCACTTGAATTATGATTGATTCCTTGAGGTTACCTTGCAAGTTAAACCTACAAACAAATTCTCTTTGAGAGATCACTTATAAAAAATTCTCTCAAGTCTATGGTAAACAAATTTACCAAGGGGTTGCACTAGGCACACTAGAAAGTGTTAGAACTAGGGAGAGTGGGAAGGGAAGTCAATCCATATAAGGACATGAAGATAAGCAATGAACCCAACGAAATATTATCTTCTCCAATAAGTGACGACCAATAAGGTGTTCCTAAACAACTAGGGAGCATGCTTCATGATAACAATGCATCTATGGACACCTCAAAATCAAAGAATGAAAAAACCCTTAATCAAGTTTCTATTATAGGAAACATGCTGACCATTGACTACTAAGCCTTAGAATTCTAGGATTGGATCATGTTCTTGGAAGGTATATGGCCAATTGATAATCCATCTAAGGCCATTTACACTCTGTTCCCAACAACATCTTCAAATTAAGTAATAATAACTTTAACAAGAGTGTCAAAGGAATTGATAGGCGTAGTACAATTTACTATTACCTCATAATACCTTTGTAACACACTTACGAACTTTCTTGGGAATCAATGTTCATTGGAATATAATGTGCAACTATGGAATGTTGGCCATTATGAGCCCCCCCGGCCTTAATAGCTAGAAAGGGTCATGGTATTGGAAATGAGCTAAATGAAGGATAAATATAGATTCTAATATACTATTTGTAGTAAAAATGTTGAGGACTTGTCAAGACCATGTAGGAACATTGAAGCCTCAAAACCATACTAGAGCTCCTTAAGGATCAACCATTTTCTCGTAATTTCTTTTAAAAATATTGGAAAGAAGAACTAATTTGAAAAATCTCATATGTTGTCTAATAACATGGATGAATTTGTGTTTTATTATGGCATGGATACATGTTATTCTTTTTAGTTGTGTCTTGCTAAACCAACTGAATATAAGTATGCTAATTCTTTTGGATTTGAAGTAATCAAATATTGAGAGAGGATATCATGATTTCTTCATTATTTATTATTTTCTCACAGTCCTTGCATTCATGTCATAAGTCCATTCTAATGCATTTTTGTCATGCAATTCATTGTTGGACTCTAATGAGGATGGCTAATTTGAATAGACTTTTGAAAATCCAATCTTCTTAAACACCCACTTTCAACTAGAGATCTATTCTTCCATTTTACAACTCCCTTTTCACGAGTAAAGAATAAAATATTACTAGTAAAAAACTTATAGAGTATAAGGCCCATAATCCCATAGTCATAACTTTTCAGAGGTTTTCCAAAGCAATCAAATTGGCATTTGATTTTCTATTAAAAAATGTCAATAAATGTTTTCTTATAGTTTTCTCAATAATGATCACGTGAGAAGGTTTAGTCTACTACTCTTTTTGTGTGTTTTTAGAAGGGAAGTCGATGCTCTTTCCTAATTATTGGAAATTGGAATTTTCTTGTCCAAAGTCTTCTACAAGTTGATCCTTCCTCCACATCTTAATAGATTGTATGCTTACATTCCAAAATCAATGATTCCATTCTACTACTTCAATGGCTCTATTTTCAGCTTCTAATTTGCTTATGTCATATCTACATGCAAATTTTGAAAGATACATTCCCTTATATCTCTCCATCGATCATTCTCGAGAGTATATTCATTAGTATTAAATACCTAGGATCCAACACCTGTAATTTTCATTACTGGAAACACCTACAATCTTCCTTGTATATGCCATCAAGCACCTTTGATGAAGCAATTTTTTGTTTTTATTTCATTCTTAAAGGATAACGTTTCTATCTTTTGGTATTGCACTATTAAAAAAAATATGTTGTCAAAGTCATACGCTGAGTAGACCATTAGTACAAGTTCCAGCACTTTGAATAACTGAAATCTGTAAGCATTGTTATTGTAAACAATTGATCTTAGTTACTATAAAAACAAGAGATTATATTTAAGTTCAAACTTTCATTTCTACTTTGGTGATTTATTTTAGGTATTCATCATTGTAATGTCGAACAACACAATGAAAAAAACTTACTTTCTTTTATCCTTTCTATCTTAATTACTCTCGTAGGAACTTAATTTCAATCGTTGTTGTCAGGCTATTACTTTCATTTTCCTTCTTTGCTGCACCCTCGCCTCTGGTTGGAAAGATAAATGCAACCATCTCTAGATTAATCCTACATCGCAACTTTGTTCTTGAAGTAAGATCATTATTACTTTCTGCAATGTTAAACCAGGCTAACTATGTAAGACTAGAGTTTATCCTTAGAGAAGGGGATGTGTCCAAAAAGTGCTTTTTGATTTCACGATTTTCCTCCAAGGATTTTGATATTAATTGTGTTAGCGAAAACTTCTTCCTTGGCATTTTACTTCTTCCTTTGTATTTTGTTTGACTAGTTGGAGAGAAATACTTTATCTTCTTTTTAAACCATTTGATTGAAAATTGTTTGAAAGAAAGTAATTATATCCACTCCCTCTTCCAGATTTTCCCTAATGGATTTATTCTTAGGTGCAACATTCCTTTTGTACTATGTTACTGGTTATAAATTTCATCCAAACATATCTTTTATGAAATTCACTATTGTTTTAGTGAAGGGGAATCATATGTCAACCACAATAGGATGCTAAAGACGTAATAAACCTCGATACGTAATGTAGATATGTCCATTGTCAAATACTCATTTGATTTTATTGAATGGTCCACACTTGTAATCACATCCTTGTTTCAACTGAGCTAAACTTTTGTCCATATTTGAAAATGTAATTGATGAGAGAAACCAATGATTAACAAGTCAACGATTTGCTTTAGATTTTTCTAAGAGAGATTTATTATTGATGGAGTTTGTCCTCATTTATTTAGAGGATGGATAGTAACTGCATATTGCTCATTGGTTATGGTGGTAATCATAATAGAGTTACTTTTTAAAACAAAATACTAACATAGTAAGACTTTTCTTTGCTTAGAAATTTAATTTTGTCCTTATAGAGTGTACATTTTAATGACATCAATCTTAAGAAAAGTTTTGTTTTTTTCTTCAGTTTTCCCTAATATTCATGTTTCAATTATATTCTTAGTTAGCTTATAAACTTCGTAGTTTGATTTGAGTTTAATTTAGGAAGAGTTAGTCATGAATTTGTGAGTTAATTTAGCACATGTTTTTTTAGTGGTTTGAGTCCATCTAATCATATCTCCAAACAAATTAATGGAATATATTCAAATTGCAGAGGAAAAACTTTATTGTGTTATTGTGCGGTTTCCTCCTTTGTCCATCAATGTAATATTAGAACCAGAACTAGAGAAACTATGTGTGAGAACCGGAAAAGCCATTAGGTAGTCAAAATAGTCATTTATCATTAAGGTGAGTAGGTTGTAGAGACTCCAGGCCACCACCATATATGTAATGATATTTTAATGTCCACGAGACTAAAAATAGTCTATGGGACCATCATTTCATTTTTTTTCGTATTTTACAATTCAATCTTTTTCTTATTCAAATCAATGATGAGCTGGCCCAACCTTCCAAGAATCTCCTCACTGAAAAGACAATGCCAAGAAACTGATGCTACCAAATTATCATAACTTTTTTTAATGTTTTTGAATGTATCACATTCCAAAATGAAATGTTTTTCCCCTTCCACTACCTCAGACCTGCAAAAAGTAGACAACTATTCTTTCTTTTCAACCGTGGAAACTCAAAAACAACTAGGTGGCCTCCATGAACTAAGGGCCTCCATCGTAAGCCACCGTGAGAGCCGTAGTCATCTCTCCAAAAACTAGCTGCCATTATTTATTGGGATAGAGAGAAGGTAGTAATCAAGACGTGGTTAATTTTGAGGGTATCAAAAAGAGTGTTGCTAAAGTCATTTCCAGCAAAGTTTCCACCCTCCGAGAGTTGCAATCGTTGTGTCAAGTGGAATTTCAAGCCGCTATTTTATTTTTTCAGTGACCATAAGGATTTGAAGGTCTTTTGTTAACTAGGAAACTAAAATATCAGGAGCTGTGAAGGTTTGTAGTATTTGTTTAAATATGTTCAAGTTATCAAATTCACCAATTTAAAATTTTGGATTAAATCCATTCAAGTGGATGGGTAGTAACATATTGTGATCGTTTGGGAGATATCTTTTTAAAGCATTTTTAAAATTATTTTAATTGGTGTATAAAAAATACAAAAAAATCATCATGCAAAAAATAAAATATAAAGAAAAAATATGTTAAAGAGAGTAAAAAAAATAAAAATGGTTTGGTTTCATTTCCATGTCAAAAAGGAAGTTGTTATAGTGTAGCTTTTATGAGTATGATTTACTTTCTATTTTTATTGGTAAAAATTATGATTTCTAGGCTATTAAATTGAGAACTAGATTATGAAAGGATGAGTTATGGGATATTGTTTTGCATGCGTTTGAAGACCTCCCAAGTCAAGCAAGCTATGAGGTCATGACACAAGTCCAAAGGGAACAACTTATATCCAATTGTTTATCATTAAAAAAAATTGGATGACACCATTCTTCCAAAGATTACAACAGGGCCAAAGAAGTTTTGGATTTTCTAGAGATGACATATAGTGAAAGGTGAAGTAACATTAATTAGCATTGGGCTAAGCCACAAAGCATTGCAATTGTTAATGAAGAAGAACAAAAACAAGACATGGACATGGAAATTTTCCTAAGCAATACAATGAAGCTTGTTGAAGAAAAAAATGATTCTATATGAGATCCACAATGTGAACATGGTGTAGAAAGTGAATCTCATTGTGAAGATACACATCCAAATAATGAAATTGAAACCACCTTTGCAGCAACAACAACAACAGGTGAGAAGAACCTAGGAGTGAATGTTGAGTTTGATCACCTAAGAGTGAATGTTGAGTTTGATTATGAAGCTAAATTAGCGTTTGATTCAAAGTAGCTTGAAAATCCCAAATATGGTGAAGATAAAAGTATGAAAAAGTTGTTATCACTACAATAGTAGGAGGAACACAAAAAATACAAAGACAAAGATTAAAATTCTTGAAGTTTTTGCAATGGTGGAAGAGAAATGAAAGGACACAAAGATATTATTTTTATTTTATACGGGTCATAAAAGTCCAATTAGCAATAGCTGCTTACAAGTAGATGTAGAAAAGAAAATAGATAAGGAAGGAAAGGACATATTGAAGAAGAATACCAAAATAAAATTGAAATTGAAAAACAAAAAAAGGTTTGTAGAATATAAAGTTTGGAGAAAAAGAGAAAAAAGAAAAGATGCTTATACAATATAGAATTGAGAACTACCTACACCATCATGGAGAAGAAAACAAATTTTTGAAGTGATCTAAGTATTGTAAACCTAGATGACATGGTTGTAATTAAGGGGTAGCCTTGGAGAAAATTACTCCCAATTACCTCATAACTATGTGAATTTAAGTTGACTATAAATCTATAAATAATCAGTCATACATGTGTTACCTAATATAATCACATCTATTATTAACATTTTTGAATCTATTTACATGTGTGACCCAATATAATAACATCTATTATTAACATTTTTGAGTCTATTTAATCCTATACTGTAAAAAAAAATTAATAAAATAATTTAAAGTTATAAAACAACGACTCTATTGTGGTATTGGGTCGTTCCCTCCTTTGTCTATTAAAAATTGCATATTATAATTCCATCAGACAAATAATTTTCACCTCACAATTACTTATTTTTATAATTTATTACATCATAAATCAAATTCGATCGATGAATTATCAACTTACTTGATAACCGAAACTTTAGTCAATAACCTTAACAACTCTTACAATAATTTCTACATTCCATGAATCCAGAAAACGATATTATCAAACAAACGATTTCTACCTTTAAAATCACGAATTTATTCTTGAATGATCTTGGTCCATTTTCCCACTTATTAAATGAAATATAACTGATTCATTATCCTACTACTTGAAGGAAGTACTAGTGATTCACGTTCGTTTCAACCCAGAATTTGAATACTGGTCACGCCAATGTCTCATATCCTTGATTAATAGATAGGTAGTTTTGGTGCAATTCCTCATTTAGAGTGGTTATCTGCAGCTTCAAGATTGCATCTGACTGGGAGAATAATTGGCACTTTAATTGAACCACCCAAAGTCCCAATTTGTATTAAATCTGAACTGTAGGAATGCCCATTACATTACATTACATCAGAGATTTCCAATACAAATTCTAGTTAATGCAACTCCATGCTGATTCTTAGGGGAAGCTGAAAATTGGTTTTGCATCGATCTCATGCATGATTAGACAGAGCTGACAACGAAAACGAAAAGTAGTTACTGGTCTGCCTTCTGGCAGATTTTTCATATCGTTTTCAAGTATAGTGGGGACTTGGAATCATATCTATCATTCAAATTGGATTAACTTAGGTGTTTGCATTTGTAAAAGAAATGGACAAGGAAGAACCGATAGAGCACTTAAACTGGAAGTTTTTGGTTCCCAACAAAGGTGTATAATCTTGAGAGGAGGTTGGCTCTGTTGTTGGGATCTAGTTAAGGACAGAAATAATCATGATTTTTACAAAGACTAAGATTATAGTGACATCATTTATGTCATGAAAATCAATATAGGCGAGCCATATTTTTCATGCTATCGGGCTATTAATGAACGGGGAGTGTATATGCCTACCGTTAGATTTCGGCCCTAGCAAAATAGAATGGTGAGCATATACACCCGCTGTTCATTAATGGCCCGATAACATGGGATTTATTAGTCCCCATCCATATATATTTCATAGTTTTTTTTTTTTGGAAAGTATAGCTCCTGACAACTCGAGATGATACCCAAAAATGGGTAGAACCTTTATCACATTGTAAAGTATTTTGCTTTCTCTTTATTTACCCATGTACTTGACAATAATGCACTTGAAGGTCGCTGAATTGATTTCTCTTTGTTTTTATCCCGAGTACCATTACTGCGTGTACTGTACTTTCTACCCAAGGACATACCTTTGTGATATGTGAGATTTCCGCCTCACTTAAACTCCATGTACTTCGACATGAAATATATCTTTGTTTATCAAAGGATTTTGTTTATTAAAGAATTAAAATTAGAATGGTTTATCAAAGAATATCAGTACCAAGTGCAGCCCTAACCAAGTTATACTGAGAGAATCTCCATTATGTGTTTTAATGGTTTCTATTAACTAATTACAAAAATGTAAACTTTGGGCAAGAAATGCTCCTAATTGAATAGGTGCATTAACCAACATAAGTCAAGCAAGTATACCTTATCAGCACCAAGCAGCTCCTCCGATGTGAGTTACCTTATGAGCACCAAGCAGCTCCTCCGATGTAAGTTTTAAGGCAAATTATATATTGAATTGTGCACACCACAGGGGAGGAGACCGATCAAAGAGTATACACTGCTGTACAACACTGGTGAAATTTAAATTTAAAGTATGCAGGGAAGAGGGCAACGGAGGAGACCGGGGGAGCTGGTTTGAAGGATTAATGCAGGAAAATGTTGCATGGAAAGGGTTCACATCAAAATTTAGGAAAATGTTGCATGGAAAGGGTTCAGTGTATGTGTAAATCAAAATTTAGTTTTATGCAGCTTGGTTCTTAACAGTTGAGGTTGTGTTGTCAAATGAAAGTACCATGTTATTAATTTTATAATCTACAAATATGTCCACATATGTTTATTTTAAAATAGAGGTTTTATAATTTAAATTATTTATTAATAATTAGTAAGTGAAGAATAAAGATTTAAA
>APFE030571330.1:98360-171581 GCA_000404065.3 Pinus taeda
TTTGATGTGATTGTCACCACCATAGAAGAGACAAAGGATCTCTCAAACTTTTCAGTTGATGAACTTCATGCATCACTGATAACACATGAGCAGAGGTTGAGTAGAAATGAAAACTCATCTCTAGAGCAAGCCTTCAAGACCCATATGTCCTTTGGAAGAGGTAGAGGTCAAGGCAAAGGAAACAAAAGAGGAAGAGGCATAAGCCAGAACAGAGGTGGAAGGAACAGTCCAACAAATGCCCAAGGAAGAGGCAGCAATTCAGATCAGATCCAAGGCCAAGGCAGCAGCCAACAAAGAAGACAACAACATGCTCAAGGACAGAGGTATGAGAAATCCAATGTCCAATGTTATTATTGTAAAAAATATGGGCATTATGCCAATGAATGTAAGAAGAAACAGCATGATATGAGTAATACTTCTAGTGCAAATATCACTAGAGAAAATATCAGCCAAAATAATGTTTTATTAGCTTGTAACATGGCTGAAACAAACAGTGAAGATATATGGTTTCTAGACTCCGGTTACAGCAACCATATGACAGGAAACATAGCTTTGTTTTCTGCTTTAGATCAAAGTGTGAAGTCACAAGTCACACTTGGGACTGATAGCAAAATTTCTGTTATGGGAAAAGGAAAAGTCAAAATATTTACAAAGAAGGGTGAAAAGAAAACCATAGCAGATGTCTACTATGTCCCTGGAATGAGATGTAACTTCTTGAGTATTGGACAACTTGTCCATAAGGAGTACAATGTTTTCTTTAAGAATGATGTATGCACCATCATGGATATAGAACCCAGCAAAAGATACATTGCTGAAGTGAAGATGACGAGGAACGGGATGTTCCCTCTCAGAATAAGAGAAGATTTTAAAAACAAAGAAGTTATTGCAGCAGTTACATAAGAGGCTTTCCAAAGCCAACCAAAAGATGAAAACTAGTTGTGGCACTTGAGATTTGGACATCTCAATTTCGGAGGTCTTAACTTGCTGAGAAGAAAAGGGATGGTAAGAGGATTACCATTGATAGAGAAACCGGACAGCCTTTGTGAAGGTTGTATATTGGAGAAACAACACAGAGAAAGTTTTCCATCAGGGAAAAGCATAAGGGCAAAGGCACCCTTAGAAATTGTCCACTCAGATGTCTGTGGATCGATGCAAACCCCATCACTAGCAGGCATCCAATATTTTCTAACTTTCATTGATGATTTTACTAGAAAAACTTGGTTTTATTTTCTAAAGAACAAAATTGAAGTGTTTGAAAAATTCCGAAATTTCAAAGCACTTGTAGAAAATCAAAGTGGGCTGCGCATCAAAGTTTTGAGAACTGATAGAGGAGGTGAGTATATCTCCAAAGAATTCCTACGGTTTTGTAGAGAAAATGGAATTCACAAGCAATTTACAGCAAGATACACCCCACATTAAAATGGAGTTGCTGAAATGAAGAATAGGACCATCATGGATATGGCAAGAAGTATGTTGAAGGCAAAGCATTTGCCAAATGATTATTGGGCTGAAGCTGTAAATTGTGCAGCGTATATTCTGAATAGGTGTCCTACAAAAGCAGTGATGAATAAAGTGCCGGAAGAAGCATGGAGTGGGAGAAAGCAAGAAGTCACCCACATGAAAGTGTTTGGATGTGTAGCCTATGCACACATTCCAGATCAGCTAAGGAGGAAATTGGACAACAAAGGGGAGAAATGTCTTTTCATTAGATACAGTGAAGAATCCAAAGCTTACAGGTTGTATATCCCATCTACCAAGAAGTTTTTTGTGAGCAGAGATGTTCAATTCATTGAGGAGGAAGCTTGGGATGGAAGCACCGAGAAAACAGTGAATGTTAAAAACTGTTTGTCTCATGATGAAGATGATGAGGAGATGGCTGAAACACATCCCCAAACAGCAGCGCCAACACAAGGACAGCAAGCGACACCCTTGAGGAGAAATGAAAGTGCTTCTCCAAGCACACCACAGAGTGGAAATTCAAGTGCATCTTCAAGCACTTGCACACCGAATGAAAGAGGTAAGAAATTTAGAAACTTGAGTGACATTTATGATGAAGGAATGAATTCCTTGTTTGCTTTGTATTGTCATGTTGATGATCCTATTCATTTCGAAGATGCAATCAAAGATAAGAAATGGATAGAAGCTATGGATGAGGAAATGAATGCCATAGAAAGAAACAAGACATGGGATTTGGTTGAGCTACCAAATGGTAAAGAAGTCATTGGATTTAAATGGGTCTATAAGACCAAGTGCAATGTTGAAGGAAAAATTGAAAGACAGAAAGCAAGGCTGGTTTGTCAAAGGGTACAAGCAACAGTATGGGAGAGATTATGAGGAAACTTTCGCACCGGTTGCAAGAATGGAAACTGTGAGAGCAGTGCTGTCCATAGCAGCACAAAACAAGTGGAAAGTTTACCAAATGGACGTGAAGTCAACATTCCTGAATGGAGTATTAATGGAAGAGGTTTATATTGAGCAACCTCTAGGCTTTGAGAAGAAAGGCCAAGAGCACGAAGTGTGCAGATTGAAGAAAGCTCTTTATGGGCTGAAGCAAGCGCCAAGAGCATGGTACAGTAGGATAGATTCCTATCTACTGGAAAATGAGTTTGACAAATGTGAGGGAGAACCCACCGTCTTCATCAAAGAAAAGGATGGTAAAATTTTGATTGTTGTGTTATATGTTGATGATGTGATTTTTATAGGTAATGATGATTGCCTCATTAAAAATTTCAAATCAGTCATGAAAGAGGAATTTGAAATGACTGACATGGGTTTGCTGAGATACTTCTTAGGAATAGAAGTATATCAAAATGAAAATGGGATTAAAACTCAGCAAAGAGGACAACAACAAGGATTTTGATCCTAGCTTGTATAAGAGCATAGTTGGTAGCCTCATGTATTTAACTGCAACTAGGCCGGATATAATGTTTGCTGTTAGTTTAATTTCCAGAGTCATGGAGAGGCCAAAGGAAGCACATTGGCAAGCAGCAAAAAGAATTCTAAGGTATGTCAAAGGTACTAAAATGCTTGGAATTTTATATACTGTTTCAGAATGTTCAGATTTAGTTGGCTACACAGATAGTGATTGGGTTAGAAGTGTAGATGATCGGAAAAGCACTTCTGGTTATGTTTTTCACATGGGCTCAAGAGCCATTTCATGGACTTCTGAGAAACAACCTATCGTGGCGTTGTCTACAACAGAGGCAGAATATGTGGCAGCTACTATAGCAGCATGTCAAGTAGTTTGGATGAGAAGGATGTTGAGGAGCTTAGGCCAAGTGCAGGCAAAAGCAAAAGTGATTTTTTGTGACAATAGCTCAGCTATTGCATTATCCAAGAATTCTGTGTTTCACAAACGAACGAAACACATTGATACAAGGTTCCATTACATCAGATAATTGGTTAACAATGGAGAAATCATTTTACAACATTGCAGCACTTAGGAACAGGTCACGAACATTCTGACCAAGCCATTGGATCAGAAAAGCTTTGAGCTTTTAAGGAAGCATCTGGGTATGGTTAATGACCCAGCAGTTGAAATTAAAGGGGAGTGTTGAAATTGTAATTTCAACTGCAATCTTTTCCTTGCGATGCGATGAGATCGCAGATCGCAAATCGCATATATGTTTGGAGCCTCCATTTTGTTCACTTGATTTCTGCGATTGCGATGGTGCGATACGATCTGATCGCAAATCGCAAATCACACCAATATAACAGTGTTCCATTTTTCCTCCCGAAAATTGTGACTGTGCGATGCGATCCAATTGAAGTCAATGGTTGAAGTACAGGCCTACAGCAAATAAATTTGACGTGAAGTAAAAGTTTCTTTACCACCAGTTTTGTCAGTAAAACAGTAAATGTTATTTACTGTGGGTTGGTAAGTTTTGGTGAAGTCTTTAATTTTACCATTTTCTATGAGCGGGAGTATGGGCACAAGTAAAGGTTGGTAAAAGCATTTAATTTTATTGTTTTTTATTTTACGGGAGCATGGCAAGTGAAAATGCGTGTAAGTTTTTTTTTGTTGTCATATATATATGTAATGTTTCTTGTTGAGAAAAGTGAGATAGGTGTGTAAGTTTTTTTTTGTTGTCATATATATATGTAATGTTTCTTGTTGAGAAAAGTGAGATAGGTGTAGAAGCGCAACAGCGCAAGAGCATGTATGTTTAGCAATACTCAGCACCGTAGTATTTAACAGGAATGCACAGCAGTGCAGAATATGTGTTCTGGTCATTCTGTAACAGTTTGAATGTTAGTTTATCTAAACTGCATTTGAAGCAGTCTCTTAGTGAATCCCTCTGGTTAAGAGGAAGCTGCTCTTCAGCATAAATTGGAGAATCTCTCTCTCAAGAGGAAGAAATTTTGTAACAGTTGGTTTATTTTAATGAATGCAAGTTCTTATGTTTGTTGCTGAAACTTTATCTTCAGCAAGCTGAAATTCTGTCTGCAGCAAGATCTCGTGTTAAAGATCTTGAGTTGTAAAACAGAGTATTATCCTGTGTTCAAGTGATTTTTTTTATTGTTCTGGAATTATCAGAAATTCCTAGCAGAGCATCAATCTCTGTGTTTAGTTAATTTGTTTTTGGGATTTTATCAGAAAAATTCACCAACAGAAATTTAGTTTTAATGATCCAGCATTTAAATCTGAAAAATATGATGGAAATATCTCTAGTTTGAATCCAATTCACTAAATATTATGGCTTGAATGTTGATTGCCATTGAAACTGCGAATTCCTTCATTAATCTTTCGTTCCATTCTTCACCTCATGTCACAAGCTTTGTTCTTACCATTTCAGTGACTGACATGATGAAGGTGTTTGACACTACCTTACTAGAAATGCCTTTGTTTACAGAAAAAAAAAAAAATGTACAGAAAATGGCACTGCACGGAAAATGGTGTTTTGTATGGCGTTTTATGAATGGTTTCTTAAGACAAATTTCTGAGAAACGTTGTTCGGGTTCGTTTGAAATGTGGGTCTTGTTCCGATTGGATGTTAAGCTGAATCCTAAAAAGCCGAGGTGCTTTTGTGGATAGTTTTCGAAGACGATTTCATGGTCTGCGGCTAGAAGTAGAACCTTCGGAGAAGATCAATTTTGACAGTCTTATTTTGGAAACGACGGACCGGTCATATTATATAGTGATCCAAGTTTGGTGACAGTGCTTAACATGCTTCAAAATCGGCTACATATGTGGCAATGATCAAAGGCCGGCTATATATAGCTGAGTAAATGGTCGAAGGTCTCTGGTGGAGTCTAGTCTTGATGAGGGTCTGAGTTCGATGGAGAGGCAATGCTTTATATTGCGTAGCGTCTATATGGTAATGGTCAACCATATATAGCCTAGGAACTTTGGTGGAACGACAGCCTCATGTGATCAACTGTTTATACGCATATGAGAAATTAAGGTGGCATAAAGGCACGTGATTCATTGGCTGGATTTATTGATTTTCTTTGTCTAAGTTAATGTCATTTTAACAGTAATTGATCTGTAGTTATTGTTTTGAATTTTCAAATTTTTATTATTTTTTTCTTAATTTCTTTTTTCTCCTATTTAAAAGTGGATTTAGTGTACAGTTTTAATGTATTTAACCACATACAAAATTATAAAAACAAATTTAAGTGGATTTAGTGTACAGTTTTATTGTATTTAACCTCATACAAAATTATAAATTTTATATCGAGGGTTATACTATACATATTCTATAAATCAATATTAAATAAAATAATAATTAGTTACAATACTTTTTATTTACAAATAAAAAAATCTTATATGTCAATTTAGTTTAGTATATAGTTAAATTATACTTTTAAAATATATTATTTTTTATTTATAAGGATTAATTTGTAACTATAATGGATTAATGATAACATTTTGGATTAATGATAACATTTTGAAAGTTTATTGATAATTTTATTTATGTTTTGTTTCTAAACATTAGTTGTAGGATTTATTATTTTCCATTTTTTCGTTCATTCTATAGAAAATGTTAGTGGAGGGAGTGAAACTCTTTATAGTGAGATTGTTGAAAGTGGCAACCATCTACATCTAGCTCTAGTTTTGCTATGAAACCAACTCACAAAAAGATAGAAAAGATAGATCAACGCCTTAGAATTCAGCCTTTTCGAGGGGGCAACCTCTTTTACATTACATAAATGAACAATTCTTGAATGATACAAATGACAAAACCTCCTTTCTATATACCAGAGTCTAAGAGGACACAATATAACCAAGCCGACCTAACAATAATAATATAAAGGCACAAAAATAACAATAGTGGGATTATATGAGGCAAAACAATAACAATAAGGGATACAATGACAATAGTAATGGGGGAATCACTAGTAGTATAGGGACCTAACATGCCCTTCTCGTTCAAAAAAATGTTGTTTTCAACACTTGAGCAATTTTGGATGCTTCTATATAAAATTCTCATCCCCCCATGTGGAATCTTCAGCAGATAAGTTCATCCACTTTATGAGATACTCTGAAATTGATTGATTTCGTAGTTGTCAAGTTCTTGTTTCTTTGACTGCTTTAGGTTCCAATATGATTTTTCCTTCCTCATCAAGTTCTGGAAATCTTGTTTGAACTAGAACATTGTCACCTATAACCTTCTCTAAGCATGAAATATGGAAAATTGGGTGCACTCGGGAAGCTATAGGAAGCTCCAATTTGTATGGCATAGTACCTATCTTTTGCAACACCTTGTATGGACCATAATACTTTGGTGATAGTTTATTATCCTTCTTAGATTGCTTGAGGGACATTTGTTTATATGGTTGTACTCGTAGGAATACCCAATCACCTACATTAAAACTTCTTTCGCTCTAATGTTGATCTGCGTGCTGTTTCATTCTATTCTGCGCCAAGGTGAGGTTATCCTTTAAGAGTTGGAGGACTTGTTGCTGATGCTCAATGTGATCTTCCACTACTTGAACCTTAGAATTTTCTCTTAAATATGATGCGATGTATGGTGGATGATATCCATAATGTGCCATAAACGGGATCATTTGTGTTACAGTATGGAAGAAAGTGTTATACCACCATATAGCCAGAGGCAACCATTTGACCCATTGTGTTTGTTTATCAGATACAAGGCAATGAAGATATCCTTCCAAACATTTGTTTACTATCTCAATTTTCCCATCATATTGAGGATGATAAGATGAGCTATGAGCTAACTAAGTACTAAGACAATAAAATAATTATGTCCAAAAATTTCCAGTGAAAATGGGATCTCTGTCGCTTACAATAATCTTTGGGTTTCCATGTAGCTTTTCAATTGTTTCCACAAATGCAGTAGAAATTGTACTCCCATTAAATGGATGAGATAATGTACGAAAGTGTGCATACTTGGTAAGTATGTCAACTGCCACCATGATAACACTCTTTCCATCGGACTTAGGTAAACCTATGATAAAATCCATTGAAATCTCCTCCCAACATTGGCTTGGAACCAATAAAGGTTGTAATAGTCCTGGGGTCTTAATTGTTTCAACCTTATTTTTTTGGAAAACTAAACATTCCGCCACATGCTTTTAAATATCCAATTTAAGGGCATCCCTAAAAAAATCCTTCTTAACCCTATGGTAAGTTTTTAGAAATCGTGAGTGCCCTCCTAAGGAACAGGTGTGCAATTCCCTAAGAATCTTTTGTTTGAATTGTGAATTCTTACATAAGTATAATTGATCCTTGTACCATAATGAATCATTTTTCTAGCTAAATGTATAAGATGTACTGGGATCTTGTTGTATCTTTTGATTTATTGCCCACAATTCCTCGTCATTCTTCCATTCATCCCTTGCTTTATTTACCTAATCTGGTTGAATAATAAAAATGGCGCAAAGAAATGCTTCTACATCCTCATCCTTTCTTGAGAGTGCATCTCACACAACATTTTGCTTCCCTTTTTTTTAGATGATTTCAAAGTCATAACCCAACATCTTTGTGACCCATTTTTGTTGCTCTTCTGAAGATAATATTTGTTCCAAAAATTATTTAAGACTATCATGATCTATTTTTACCTTGAAGTGTCTACCCATTAGGTAGGGCTACTATTTCTTAAGTTCATGTAGTATTGCAAGCATTTCATTCTCATAAATAGCTTTGTGTAAATACTTTCCTTTCATTGGATGAATTTCGAAAGCAATGGAGCTTTCTTCTCGCATTAAAAAAATACCAATTACATTTCCTGAGGCATCACATTCCACAATAAAGGTTTTTTTGAAGTCCGATGTAACTAGGACTGGTGCTTGGAACATTACCTCTTTGAGATGTTCAAAGGCCTTTGTTGCTTCTAGAGTCCTTGAGAATGCATCTTTCTTCAACAGTGTTGTTAGAGGTGTTGCTATTCTCCCATAATTCTTAACAAACTTGCGATAATACCCTGTCAACTTGAGAAATCCTCGTAGATGCTTTATAGATGTGGGGATTTTTCATTCCTTAATGGTTTTAATTTTTCTAGGGTCTACCTTAAAACCTTCATGAGATAGAATATGACCTAGATATTCCACCTCTTGTACTTAAAAGAAACATTTGGGGATATTTGCATATAATTGTTTCTCATCCAATAGTTTGAGCACCATGTCAACATGTTGGACATGACCCTTCCAAGACTTGTTGTAGATTAGTATATCATCAAAGAATACTAACACAAATTTTGGGAAGGGTTTGAAAATGGAATTCATCAAACCTTGAATTGTAGAAGGTGCATTAGTAAGGCCAAAAGGCATGACCAAAAATTCATAATGACCCTCATGAGTTATAAATGTTGTTTTCGGAATGTCTTCAATCTTCATTCTAATTTGATGGTATCCTGAAAGAAGATCCAACGTGATGAAGTAAATTGATCCATGCAATTCATCCAATAATTCATCAATGACTAGAATGGGAAATTTATCATTCATAGTGAGCTTGTTGAGCTCCCTATAATCTGGACACATGCGCCATGATCCATCCTTCTTGTGAACCAACACTACTAGAGGAGAGAAAGAACTTTGACTAGGTTGAATTATACTAGGCTCTAGCATTTTTGCGACCACATGTTCAATTTCACTCTTTTGGATATAAGGATATTTGTAAGACCTGATGCTTGGAGAAACACTTCCTGGAATCAAACTGATAGCATGTTCATGATCACGAAGAGGTGGGAGGCCTTTAGGAGTCTTAAATAACTCGGAATGATTATCCAAGACTTTTTAGAGATCTGGAGAAATGGATGATTTCGATGTGGGTACCTCTAGTGAACATAATTGTGTAATTATGTCTCGTTTTTCTTTCTTTAGAAGCTTTGTCATTCCATTAAAGCTGATTATCTTTCCTAGTTTCTCCGTGATACCTTTAATTCAACTTCCTTTCCTTTTGCAGAGAATTTCATAAAAAGTTCTTGAAAATTAAAAGTTATTGTACCCAAGGATTATAGCCATTGGACTCCTAGTACAACATCAACACCACCAATTGGAATGGAAAGCATTGGGCTATTCAATACATATTATCCCATGGATAGCTTGACATTATGGCACTTTCTTGAGCAATTTATAGTTCCTCCATTTGCAACCATCACTTGACACTCTAGTGCTGGATATAGGAAGAAATTCAATTCCTTGAATATCTTATGATGAATACAATTATGGGTACTTCCCGAATCAATCAACACTATTACCTTTTTCTTCTTGATATGCCCTTCTATCTTGATAGTTTGAGGAGTGGTAATTCTAGCCAATGCATTACAAGATATGGTCGGATTCATTTCTTGCTTTTCTAGGGTTTGCTCCTAGTGTATATCCTCTTCTTTTGGCATTTCTTGTTCCTTTCCTTCCTCCTTTTCACATTCTATGTAAAATAATTTCTTCTCGGCAAACTTATGACCTTTAGTGTATTTTCTATCACAACTGTAACAAAGTCCTTTTTCTCTTTTTTCTTCCAATTGTTATGGTTTCGACCTTGTAGGTTGTGGATGGCTAGGGGCAACAACACTTCTGTTTTTATGATTGTAAATGGTAGGCTTCCTTGTTGTCTTAATTTTGCTTTCCATTTTTCTTGCCAACCTCAATGCCTTCTCCAATGAATCTGGTTCCCAAAGGTGAACCTCATGCTGGATGTTATCTTTTTAAGTCCCTATGAACACATCATTCCTATGCTCCTCTAGAATATCTTTTACCCTTATATTCAATTTTTGGAAGTCCTCAATGTGCTCCATCATTGGACCCTTTTGTTTGACATTTATCAATTAGCTAAAAAAAGTGTTGCCTTTTGTATCCTCATAATGTGCTATCATTTCTTGCATAAAAATAGCCCACGTGACAATTTGTTTACGAGAGAAAATCCATCCATACCATACAAACTGATTTGGTTCCAAATATAAAGGTGCAATGTGTACCTTTTGTGTGTTTTACACATTATGGAGATAAAAAAATTGCTCCATCTGTAGTATCATGTTCCGGGATTCTTGCCATCAAACTTCCTCATATCGATCTTTGGAACATGGTGGTTCTTTGATCCAACGTTATAGTCTATGAAATCATGATTAACATTTATTTTGTTCTCATCATGAGTTTCCTTTACTACCCTTTCACCATTAGCAAGCATTTCTTGTAAAAACTTTGTCAAATTTGTCTTCAAATCTGTCTTTAAATCTTCCATGCTTGTCTTCAAATCTGTGTTCAAATCATCCAGCTTAGCTTCAACACCATCCATCTTAGCTTTCATGCCGTCCATATTAGCTTCCACGTCATTCATCTTAGCTTCTACACCTTTTTTTAAACCATCCATCTTAGCTTCCATGCCTTTCTTTAAACCATCCATATTAGCTTACATGCCATAAATATTAGCTTCTACGTCTTTCTTTAAACCATCCATCTTAGATTCTGTTACCTTTTGTGCGACTCACATCTGTTGCATTTGGTCTCATAATTTTGATATATCATGTTGCATTTCTTCGTCTTCTTCATGAGTCATGTTAGAGATTTTAGGTTGCTTACTATGTGTTTCCATTTTCTTTCTTTAGGGCATTAATTATCGATAATATTGCTTCATTATGCCCTTTGAGTTCCTTCAAACTAATTTTTCAAACAAAGCTTATGCAAAAATTTAAAAAAAACTACACACCTTTTTTTTTCACTTTGTAGGAGCTTGATATTGAATCTGACATATTTATGTAATTTTGAATCTCCAAGGTTTGAAATTTATTCCTATGGTAACCCTCTGAGTAAAATTTCTAACTCCACAAGTCTGATCAAGATTGGATTCTCTAATGAAGAGTTATGCCAAATCTCCCACAATGACCTCAGTATAGACTTGTTCAGTAGAGCGAACTTGTACGACGTGCCGCGGGTCACTGTTTCAACCTTAGGTTCTGAAAATGATACACAAAAAGCTATAGTCCATCCTATTTTTGCAACTTCTTATGAAAATTCCATCTAATTCTTAGAGAGAAAGTTATGAAGATTTTCCTAAGGTGACCTGTTTGGAATGTAATTCAGCGGTTTGCAAAAACCATAACTTCCTCAGATTATATCTCCGCAAATATAGCAAGATAGGATCTGCAGTTTGGAGTCGAGGTTTAGAACTATTTCTTCTCAAATGGGTTTTGTTTTTAGCTTCTAAAACTATGTAGAGAAAGCATTATAGTGAATATTCCACGATGACCTGTTTTAGATGAAATTCTAGAGCTTGCAAAAACCCTAACATCCTTAGATCATATCTCTGAAAATATAGTGAGATAAGATATAAAATTTGGACTTGAGGTTTAGAAAGCTTTCGTCTCAAATGGGTTTTTTCCGCTTTTGAAATTTCATAAAACAAAAGTTCTAGTGAAAATTCCATGATGACCTGTTTGGAGCAGTGAAACTCTAGAATCCAAAGCTTTGCTACCAAATGTTAGGAAACCAGCTCACAAAAAGATAGAAAAGATAGATCAACACCTTAGAATTCATCCTCTTTGCGGGGGAAACCTCATTTACATTACACAAATGAGTAATTCTTGAATGATACAAATGACAAAATCTCCATTCTATATATAGGAGTCTAAGGGGTCACAATATAACCAATCCAACCTAACAATAATAATATAAAAGCACAAAAATAACAATAGTGGGAAGGGCACAATAATAACAATAAGGGATACATTGATAATATTAATGGGGGACTCACTAGTATTATAGGGACCTAACAATTCCTAATGGATGTCATCTCAATCTTCATAATCATGTTACCAAACCAAGGAAACAACAACTGGGTAGATGCTTTCTAAATCCTACAATAGACCCCAAATTTGAAATCCACTCAAGTCACATCCAAGAATATATACAGTATATGTGGAATCAGGTACTTATAGAGAAATTTCTAGGCATCTAGCCTTCAAAAAAATCCACTCTCACTAGGTCCAAATCAAGTGGAAATGTAAAGGCCAAATCAAGCTTGAATTTAGTGGCAATAGTTTCTTCACCATTGTATTTTCCATCATAGAGGATCAAGCATGGATATTCAATAATGGCCCATGTGATCAAAGAAACATATGTACTATGAGTATTCAGGAATGACCCATGTAAGCAACCCAAACCTATGAAAAACTACCTATGAACCATGTTGCACTCAATTTGTCAAAGCTCTAAGGAAGTGGAAGTGCCAACTTTTTTCAACAAAATCGAATAATCTATCAATAGTATAAATATCATTGTATACCCATTCTACAAGTTATGTAACGTAAATGATCCTAGTATGGCCTTGAATATATGTAACAACTAAGGTAAGCCTATTATTTTGGCGAAAAGTTTCATCGTATGAGGTTTTTCTTCTCACTTACTCATGTGTGGTTCTAAACAGAGATGGTTGACAAAGTTTTTCCCTCCAGTCCCACCAATATAGGGTAGAATTCTTCATCAAAGTCTTGGGTGTGTCCTAATGTCTTAGTTGAGTCTGATGTAAAAGTGATTTGTAAATAGTTCAAGTTATTTGGCTAAATTATGTTATTACAAATCACTTGGTCTACTATATCATATTGTGTTGCAGATTGAGTATGCATCTTGTGGGTCTAAGCCAAATGTGTATTCCCCATTTGAGGGTAGTAAATGTAAAAATATTATGTATTAGAGGGTGAAAATATATTAAATCTCCTCACTTGTAAATTAATTGTCTTTTCTTGCAAAATAAATCATAAATGAGAAAATTATTTAATTAGATTCAAAATTAGAATGTCTTAGGAAAATAATTCTCCAAGTGGAAAAAGTTGTCGGTGTTAAAGGAATCAATTTTTAAAAGTCCTCCATCAAGGGAATATTGCATATTTCAAGAAAATTTAGACCCTTGGACCTTGGTGGTTAAGTCAAAGTCAATTTGTTTAGGAAAATAGCTCAAAATGATTAATTTTGAGCTAATAAAAATGGAATTACATGATAAATTAAAAAATTCCTCAAAAATAAGAAATCAACTGCCCAAATTAAAAGATGATCAAATATTTCAACGACCAAGATTATTTTGATAAGGATCAGAGAAAATGGTCGTTATTTTTCTACTTAGAAGATTGATCTATAAATTAAAGAGTTATTTGAGTCTCTAGCACGATGATCTATGGCTAAAAAATCATTGTTGAAACAACTTTGCATTGTTATTGTCTCAATGAAAACTATTTTTTCTATCATAATAACGTCTTTGGGGTGCAATTCAAGGTGTTCATGCTTATTGATTTGTGGTATGTACTCACTATAGACATTCCTATGTTGTGTTGAATATTGATAAAATGGTTTTTCATTAGATGGAGAAAAAACCATACTATTGATAGTTTTGGGCTAATCATGGTTGGTTTGATTCCCCATGTGATTAACAAATTGTCATGAGATAAATACATAGTGATTGCAAGCACTTTAGTCTTTGGCTTCCATGTTCATAGACTTGGGCATGAACCACTGTTGCTTGGATCCCAAATATTTGCGTGACAGATTAAATATTTGCTAAGGCAAATATTTGCGTAGTGGATTAAATCTTTGTTAAGGCTATAGTGTGCATTGGGGTTTTTAAATTGTTTTTAGCCATTCATCAAAGAAATAGTCATAATTTTTTTTGCTCAAAATTTAAAATTTTCAAAACCCTTGTATATTTGTAGATCTTGTAAATGGTTTTGTAAATATAATTTGTAAATTATTTTTTTAATGTGGGTTTTGAGATTTTGTATATATTTGGGGTTTTGGGTGTTTTATTTCCATTTTTGCAAGTTATGTCAAGAGAAGAGGATGAGGCAAAGGTAGATCTAAATCCTTAAGAATAAGGTTAAGTCTCTAAAAAATTATTTGTAAGACCAAAAAAGTCGAGAAAAATTTAGTGGAATAAATTTTTTATGAAGGGAGTTTTCTAACTTTTAACTCTTCTAAAAACCAACTTTTTAAAAAATTTAATTTTTATTTTATTTAAAAAACTTTAGAAAATATATTGCCTATTTCTAAAACTACTTGCCTTATCTATCTATGGGCGGAAATGTCCTAATCCCCATAGATTACATTACACTATCTAAATATTTATAAATAATATTTGTAAACTATTTTTTCAATATTTATTTTAAATTATAATTTGAAAATAAATTTAAATTTTGTAATTATTATTTTATTTTAATATTTTATTAACTTTGTAAATATATTTAATCTTTAATAACCCTTACTCTTTGTATATATCTTAAGCTAACTTATGTTCATATCTTCTATGTATTAATTTATACCCTTACGGCTCATCTTTTTTGATATCATTGGAGCTAACTTTTGTTCATATCTTCTATGTATTAATTAGGCCGATAGTCCTTCCTATGTATCAGCAATCGTCAACACTTTTATTCTGCTCCCTTCGATCAGGTGAGACATTTTCAACCGTTGATTTGAAGTGTGACTGCTTTTTCCAAATATTGGTTGAGTTGCCTTCTTTTCACCTCCGAGTTCTACTATGCACTCCGTGGCATGACAAGATATTTTTACTGCTTTTTCCCATTCTTTTATGTCACTCTTAAAGATATTTTCACTACTTTTTCCCATATCAATTGCAAAGGGGTTCAGAGAAGCCAGGGTTTGGTCTTGTGTCAAGCGAGGAATTGTTAAGCTCCAGACGCCATGGACACTGAATTATGGGCAGCTCATGTCACGACAGCAAAGCGCCATCACCCAGTTCATCATTATCATCATCATACCGGTTTCTTACTTTTGCCCTGTTTTTAATTTCGAAGTGTTCACAGGGAACTAAAATCTTGAGGGTTTTTGAGTTTTATGTGCTGGATTCTCAAGGTTGTAGATGGTTGAAATCTACCTTATCCGCTAGGTCATTTTGTTATAATGTTCAGACCATTTGCTTTTGTTAGACTAATTTTTAGGAATTATGGCACTTATTTTGAGAAAACTAGGTACCTTCATATGAATGAACTCATGTAGTATTTGCAGTACTTTGAAGGCAACCCCTATGGAGTTATCACTACATATTAATTGCAGTGGCTCAAAGTTGGTCTTGCTGTGTTGTAAAGTTCATTTTTTATCTATCTACTTTTGGGGTCAATTCCGTAAATGCATCAGTATTGCCCATTAGAAGCCCCCTCTGTTCTATCTGGGCTCAACCTACGAGCCTATTAATTTGACCTGCTTCAGGCTAATTTCCTTTTGGGGGTTTTCAATTTTGTAAACTCTGTTTTTGTTTGGGATCATTTGAAGTTCTAAGTAGGCTATTTTTCTGTCTGTACAGATTGGCAGTGTAACTTTGATGAATTGGAGGGTGATGATGAGATATAGGCAGATTTCACTTGCCCATTTTGTTTTGAGGATTTTTATATCGCATTGCTCTGCTGCCATCTTGAGGATGAACATTGCATCGACACAAAAAATGTGGTGTGTGGAAACTTTGTCCTTATTTTGACATTGTTTTTTGGGTCGCTTTTCAACCACAGTTACTGTTTGCCAGCATTTTTCCTACATGTTTTATATTACAAATTTTAAGAGTGTGTTCATCAGTTCTGGGTTGGCATATCGGTTTATTTTTAATCTTGTAACTATTTTTGTAAGATTGAGGAATGGATTCAAGACCTTACGAGAGCCATTTTAGGAAAATATTCCATAGAATAGTTGTAAGCGAATATAATCGAGCTCTTACTGAGGAGAAATTATATTGACATCCGCCCCTCTCACATGCTCCTGACTTGGGAGATTGGTAGATCTGCAGATGCATACATAGAAAAGAGACTTGATAGATTCTTTCTACACACCAGCTTGGTTGACAAGATGGGTATGCCATTCTCTTCGATCGAGCACTTCTTCATTTCGGACCATAGAACAATCTCTCTGGGCTAGAAGCAAAAAGGCTTCACGAAAGGATATAGTTTTAAATTTAATAAAACTTCCTTGGATGACTCTGCCTTCAACGACTATATTAAAAATGCATGGCAAGAGATGATATCCTCATGTCCCACTCCGTTTCTGATGACGTTCAGAGATAAAATGGATCATATGCACAGAGCAGTAAAATACTGACAAATTAAGAAAAGGCAATCAAACAAAAGGGAATTGTGCTCAATTCAAATAGAATTAGATCGTGTGTCAAAAGCCATGTCGGTCCATTGTCTCTCTTTTAAAGAAAGATGTCACATTAAGATGCTCCAAAAGAAGAAAATCAAAATATTAGAACATGAAGAATCCTTTTGGCAGTTAAAGAGCAAGGCACTATGGCTTAAAGAGGGAGACATGAACACTAAATTTTTCCTTAAATTTGTGAATTTCAGGCGGGAGAAGAACTCAGTTTGGAAAATCTCAAATGAGAGAGGGGGTTTTTTATTTTCTCAACAGGATATCTCAAATGAAGCAGTAAAGTTTTTTTCTAATCAATATAAAAGAGCAGAGTCATGCAACTTTCAGGATATGTTATGGGCCCTCGATGTATTCCCTCATATGTTTGACGAGGATTCAAATGTCTAGATCTTTCAGCCAGTAACTGAGGATGAGCTGCTAAAAGCAATGATGTCCTTCAAGAAAGACAGGTGTCCAGGGTCGGATGGCTGGACTATAGAGTTTTTCACTCATTTTTTCGACATCATTAAAACAGATTTGTTAAAAATGGTTGAAGCCTCCAGGATTGTGGGATGTATCAATCAGAAGACGTCCTCTACCTACATTGCTCTTATCCCAAAGAAATAAAAGGCTGAGTCTTTTGGAGATTTCCACCCAATCTCTTTATGCAACATTTCTTACAAGATAATCTCAAAGATTATAGAAGAACGAATAAAAACAACTCTATCTATCCTCCTATCAAAAGAGCAGCATGCCTTTTTACAAGGTAGGAACATCCTGGACGTGGTTGCCAACACTCAGGAGGGTCTCTTTGCCATACACTCAAAGAAAAGGGACGCAGTCATCCTAAAGGTCGACCTCTGAAAGGCTTTCAACTGCCTTTACTAGGGTTTCATTAGATGTTTACTGGTTAAGATTAGCTTAAAGTCGAATATGATAAATTGGATCATGGCTTGTGTGGAACAGGTGAATTATGTGGTTATCATCAATGGCATCCCATCTCCTTTTTTTCTGCCTCCAAGGGTCTTCGACAAGGCTGTCCACTGTCTCCACTCTTATTCATCATGGCCATGAATACTCTCAGCCTACACATCAACACGGTAGTCAAAGAAAACAAATGCCAGCCATTAAAAATATACAGGAACGTCCCAATATCTCATAATTTATTTGTTGATGATGTCATTTTGTTTGGCATTTTATGTAGAGTCACATGGTGTTTTGTTATTTTGAAATCCTCCTCAATTTCCAGAAAGCGACAAGTTTACTAATCAACAACACAAAGTCTACCATCTATCATAGTGATATTTGTCAGGAGGAGATTGAATGATTAACAAACCTTTTCAATATCAAGGCTCGACCTATCAGCCAAGGAATCAAATATTTGGGTTTCCAGTTGAGAGCAAATGGATATACAAAGGCAGACTGGCAATGGGTTCCTGATAGATATTTTAACAGGATTTCTGTGTGGGAATACAGGTGCCTCTCCCTGGTAGGAAGGGTTACCTTGGCTCAATCTGTCCTAAATCAGCTTGCAGTTTATTGGTCCCATTTATTTCTCCTCCCTGCTAGCTTTATTTAGTCTCTGAACAAGCTCACAGCTAACCTTATTTGGGGGGGCCACGAGATATTCGAAAATTTCATCTCTTGAAATTGTCCAACATCTCTCTCCCAAAATGCATGGGAGGATGGGGCCTCTAAGATCTGAGGACTTTTGGCAAAGCTCTGTTATGTAGATCCCTGTGGAGAGGGATTTTCGAAGAAGGGCCTTGGAGTGACATCATCCAAAAGAAATACATGGGCAACAAAGATATCACCTACTGGTTCAGGAAAGGCAGAATCAGTCCTCCTTTGGGCTCCCCTATATGGCTAAGCCTCCGTGAGATTGACAACTTATTCTTGAAGAATCTTGTCTGGCGCTTTCAATCGGGAAAAATGATCCTCATCAGAAAAGATCCCTTCCTAAGCGGGGCCAATATTATCGATATACCTGATCTTCTATTAACTTTCTTCCACATATTGGGTTATTTTTACTGGGACTGCCTTATCAAAGAATGGAAGGGTTCAATTCCTTGCTGGAAGGATTCCAGGTGTCGTGTTTTGAAAGGTGTTCTTGCTCTACAATGGGAGAGCATCAGAACACGACTGAGGAACTGTGGGATATTCCGGACAGCGGAAAACGACAGCCTTATTTGGGGATCCTCTAAAGGGATTAATCTTGTATGTGTTAAAGAAATTTATCAGATGCTACGTGGCTCAATGACGGACTTTCTTAGCCCCTCCTTTCCTCACATTTTATGGAAATCTGTATGTCCGCCCAAAATGATCTTTTTTTCCTGGTTATCCTTCTACAATAGGAACCTCTCGTGGGAAAACTTAAGAAAGCGCGAATGGCGAGGCCTTGGAATTTGCCCCATATGTAAATCCACGGAGGAAAACAATTTTCACCTCTTTTTCAATTACTCCTCATCACAACAGCTCTAGTCCTCCTTAGCAGTCGTTTTTGGTATCCAGCATCCGATTCACGCGTCCATTAGTGATGCATTTCTATGGTGCAGCCATAAAAAGGATCCTTGGAGAATGGTTTTCATCATTGCTATCTGGCTCATCTGGAAGTGGCACAATAATTTCACCTTCAATGGTATCTCTACACCATTTCACGACATCTTCTCCAGCATTATTCTTCTCTATGAATTTTTTTCACAGAAGCCTTCTCTGCCCGAGAAAAAGGTTTGCAGTGAGCCCCCTCCGAAGATCACTTCGATGCCTAGTGCCTTCTTTGATGGTGTTGCACAGGATGGAATTTGTGGCTATGGGTTTCTTATTTTTGTGAATGAAATCAATCACTATCTTATTCACTGGAATGGTGGCAGGGGCTCAAATAGTAAAGCTAAGGTTATGGCCCTTGCTAGTCTCCTTAGCTTTTTTCACTTTCTCAACATTCAGAATGTTTCTATTTTTGGTGATTCGAGAGTTCTGGTTGACTATGTCCTTGGGAAAAATAACATTCTAAAGCCCCAGCTTGTTGGGTGGCTAGACAGGATCCGTTTTCTGTAGAACAATAGGACGGGATGTTCTATCCACCACATCAACAGGGCTCTCAACCAGCGTGCTAACAATCTATCCAAAGTTGGTCTACAAATGGCTCCAGGTCTATGGTCTTTACAGGTGGCTGATGAAGGGTATCTCTTTTCTATACAGGAATTCACTCCTCCAGATTTCTAGATCGTTTTGGGTCTGATGGTCTCTCTCGGCGTTCCTATTCTGGTCTCTCTAGCTAACATTTTATATTTTCATATGTTTTTATCTCAGCTTCTTTTTGTGAATGCAGCTGTTTATCTCCTTTTTGTTGGCTCTACTATGTCTCATTATGAGTTTTGAATGGCTCTCAGCTGACTTCTTGTATCTCCTTGTTCATCTTGGTTATCTCCACAATGATTTCAGATCATCATAATCCACATGTTCCACTTCTCTTCTAGACATTTGGAGGAACAAAAATATGTGTTATATAGCTATATGGTGTATGAGTCAGTGACTCTAAAATGAATGTACTCTAATGACTATTTTATATTTCTTATATTAAATTATCAAGCTTTTTCGTCCTGAAAAAAATATGTGCCATAGACAATGGGGCCCATATTAAATAATCAGTTCCTCAATTCAATCGCATTGAACCCTAGGGTATTTTTTGGCAAATGACATCCACTAGCCAATTGCATAAGCGGTTCTCTGCTTGAGATTTCTGAGTACCAAAATCAAACAGTTGCTTGACACTGACCAATATAACATGGGTTAGTGGAAGTCTTCCCACTTTTAATAAAGATATTTTACTTGTTTGAGAATTTTCCGGCAAGAAAATGCATGTATGTGGGGTGTGCCTTTTTGAGATAGACAGAATCTATCATCTGCGTTAGTGGACATGAAACAATCCATGTTGACATTGTTCAAAAGTTGCTTTTTTCAAATCTCAATGTGTGAGAATTTACATCCATGTTGGTTTAAACAACTTTTAGTATTTTTTAGTATATTTAAGAGTCACTCCTAGGACAAGATGATAGTCAATAGGCAAGTGTTTGTTATTGAGATGGTCTAAGCCTAGGAGATGCATTGAAGAACGTAAAAAATCTATTTTGATAAGTCGTTTTAAACTTTTTAATTTGATATGTAAATCGTAGTATACATAGGAACACCATTCCTATTGCTGGATGAAATTGCCATTTCATTGTTTGATCTTTTCAGTCTTCTTATGACACATTTGCTTTCATGCTGACTATTTGCAGTAAGCTATGGAATACTTATTAGTTATTTTTCTCTAAACATTGTTGTTTCCTCAAGTTTTTGGATGTATAGTTTGACTTCCTATAAAGAGAAAATAAATTTATTGTTTTAAGTAAGAGGAAACTTTTGTGGGTCTTTAATTTTGTGAAGTTGGGTTCTTAGATGAGGTCTCATGTGTAATACTTTCCTGAATATCTTGTGTACTTCTTTGCAGCTATGTCCTGTGTGTGCAACTAAAGTTGGGAAGGATATGGTTGGGCATATAACTCTTCAACATGGTCATTTGTTCAAAATATCCTCTACTTTGACTATGACATGACAAGATATAATTGAATCTAAGTTTGAAATGCCTGGGTAGAGAAGAATTTATATTTACTTTCAATATTTGAGATGCTACTCCCTTGTATCAGTAGAGCTGTGTTCTGACTTCCTTGGGTTTTCTGTCTGTTAAAAATGTAGATTATGCTTGTCAATGCTTTCCAACCTTAGTGTTCTATCCATTAAAATTATAGTTCTTGAATGACATGGATGCAAAGGGTGTCAATTTGTTGCCTTTAATTACTAGATACATGCAGTGTAGGAGGAGATTTCGCAGAGGTGGGTTGCCACCTAATTCCACAATGTCTTTTCTGAGTAGAGAGCTTTAGAGGGGCAACTGCATCCACTTCTGGGAGGTGTGTCCTTGCGTGGGGTGGTTGCTAATAGTGCAGTACCAGATCCTCTATTATCTTCCTTTGTTTATAATTTGTCAATATCTGAGAGAAATGAGGATCAAATAAAACCAATTGTATTATCAAAGGAAAGCTCGACAAAAAAATCCCTTGATGTGCAAGTTATGGGCAAGTAACATTAAGAGTGTTTTTTTTAATAATTTTTTAATGCTTATCTACAATTGCTTAATGATTCTCAATGCTCATGTAGTTTTCTTTCCTATTGTTCCTTTAATTGCTGACCCATTGATATGTCTGCTTTATTTTGGGCTTATAATAACTTTATGCCAAACATTGGAAAAGGAAAATAAGCCTTTGTTGTTATGAAATAATGGACCAGCTATTTAAATGTCACCTTTAGATTTGTCATAAGGAAGTGAGTGCTTAGGGATGTAACACATTTTATTATTTTTTACCTATTAAAATGCTTTCTGAAAAGTTCATATTTTAAAAACACCAACAACACTGCAAGTATAAAGTGTCACAGTGGAGTTTATTAAATTTGCATATATTATTCCATATTAATGCATGGTGAAACTACAGATAATATTAACAACACATAGTCTATGATATACATATATACTAGCCTACATCCAACTTTTGGCTGGAGGGTTGTGCGTACAAACTAAAAATTCATAGCAATGGTATTAATTTTGGGTTAAAATAAAATAGAAATTGTGTTGACTAGGATTCTTAATTTTGGGTTAAAAGTATTTGGTTGTTAAAATAAAATCTGATTGTGCCGCTTCCATTTGAATATTTTACTGTGCTGAAATTAGCAGGTCACCTGAAAATAATCATTTGATTGGACCTTTCCAATTTAATGATATTGGAGAGAATGTAATTATTTTCTTTAAAAATAAACCTCCACTTTCTAGGTCATTTGATCTTTGGCCAATTATGCATATTTCAAAAAAGAGCATGGATATTACAAAGAAAGTTGTGGTTATTTGTTCGTTGGTTGTGTAGACATGTACAAAACAACAACATGAATGGCACAGTTCTAGATTGGCTATCAGAACTAAAAAAATCCTTAAAGAGTTGTACGTCACTCTTTGCACTTTTTGTGACAACTATTCAAAATAAAATGGATTTCCATTACCAAAATTGTATAATAATCATGTTTCGTGTTATGGGGCTAATATATAGAGAACAACAATTCTTGTACAACTTCTCTGCAAGCCTTCGCTGAAACTCATGCAATCTGATATTTCATTTTGGTATTCATCAGCAATTTTCATTGTATTTTGTTTCCAACTAGTGCAATGTATTCCACAGACAATGCTAATACCTAAACAGTTGAAGGGCCATATAATCTTAGGCTCATTGAAAATACTTTTATTTCAATGCGTTGCAGATTCTTTCGTAATCACTACCTCTGTATGCATAAAGGGGAATGTACCATTCAGTAAAAATCTAAAAATGCCAAAGTGAAAATTGTTCTTGGACTAACGATATCTGGAGCTTTGATGATCTCCGATGATCACTTTAACATTAATGGTGTGCATTTCCATATGTTGGAAGAAATCCAGGAGGAAACATCACATAAATGAAGGTCAAGAACTATGTGAGTTTTAAGAATATTTTGTTATGAGATATTGTAGGAATCTCTCCTATGAAACTATCTGAGATATTTCTATCATTTCCGTACAAGTTGCAAATCACTGGAAAATCATGTTTCCAAATATCGGTTGAGTTGCCTTGTTTTCGCCTTCGAGTTATACTGTGCGCTCCATGGCATAACAAGATATTTTTACTTCTTTTTCCCATTCTTTTATGTCACTCTTGAAGATATTTTAACTACTTTTTCCCATTCTTTTATGTCACTCTTGGCCTTAGAGTTAATCGTTTCTTTGGTCTGCTAGTTGTTCTTCTTCTTCTTCTTCCTTGGATTTTGGCAAGCATTGTTCTTCTTCCCTAGCTTTTGGCAAGCACTGATTAATATTAAATTATATACCCCATACACCAACTAAAACCACCTGCAGCCAACTCTTTAGATGTATCTCTGTAGACTTAATCCCCCCGTACATTTTGACATGATTTTATAATGAGATTGTGAGAATCAACTGGCATGTGTCAATGCTCGGGACATTTGAATATGTGGCAGACGTTTGAATTTGAGCTTGTGAAAGCCACTAACACCAGAAATCCACCTATAATGGCCATCTATAGAGGTTTCTTGATTTTTGGGTAATTAACTTAACCTCTTGAATTTTCAATGTGTTCCTTGTAATATAGATATAAACAAAACATCTAAAGAAAAGTAATTGCACAATGATCCAGTCCAAGAAAACAAGTTTTTCCACAAACTAATTAACTCTTCTAGAAAAATTCAACAATTCCAATTTAATAATCCTATCGGCCTCTGTTTTTACCTTTCGGGGAAATTGCTAGTTTATATGCTTATGGCCACTTATTTTTTTATATCTTTGGGCTTCAAAGGAATTTCTCAGCGTTAAAATATATTTCTAGAAAGGATTTTTTTATTTATAAGGTTTTTTTCAAATACGTATCTTCCCTTTGACTTTCACTTTTCATCTTTGGGATAATTTTATTGAAGCCGCAAGTCCCATAGGTCATTTATGAATTTTGTGCAGTAATCGAAAGGCAAGATCGAAATTTTTGGTAGACATCACTCCACTCCTCCAAGTGGCCATTTTCTTTAAAAAGAAGCTGACTTGAAGGAAGGGTTCCATGGTACATTTATCTGCATTTCAAAATCTGTTCAAAGTAGCCGCTAGGGTTTAGGTCCTTGATCTCATTTCAGAATTAAATTTTGCAAGGGTTCAGCCTTTGCAAATCCTCTTCACCAAAATCTAACCTGGACTTGGTTTGCATATTTGTAGACACATATTTGACTCGAATTCTAGTGCTTGAGTGAAATTCTTTAAGAGATTCAAGGCATAGAACTTTTGCAAATAAATTTTTAAGGGTTTCATTCTATGACCTGAATTGATTTGCAAGCCTCGAGTCATTCATCACAAGGTTTTATTGGCCTAGCCTTGGATTTTATCATTGAGAGTGATCTCCTCGGCCCAACCGTATGTAGTAATGGCCTCATACAACCCAGCCATAGGGATCATGTTTATTTTTTCTAAACTCATTTACTCTAGGACTAATATATCTTTGCTTATAGGATTTCTTTCAAATTGTTGGAGGGCTTCACTATTAACTTTTATGGAGATTTACCTCTTGTGCATTTCATTTTGATGCATATTCTTTCACAAAAGGTACATCTTATTATTATTTTATTTTTTTTGTAAGTCTCCAATAGGGCTATATAAATTCTCATCGGAAACATGTAATAATTAAATGCCTTAACATTAAAAATTTGTTGAAGATAATGGAGAATCTTATAATAGTGTGAGTTGGTTCGTGAGAGCTTAGGATAAGAATTGGTTTCTATTTTTTAGGGTATGGTTCTAACTTCCCTAAAACCATGTATGCTGTATAATGTTTGAAGTATATAGAGAATGTAGAGTGTTCTGTAGAGCCAGACTCTCCTTCGTAGAGATGACCAGTGGGTTTTTTATTTATTAATTCATAGAGCTACAGGGCTGATTTATTTTTTTCCTGATAGTAGCCCCACCTGTAGATTGAGAGGGCACCGACCTCTTGCTAGTGCCATGGAGAAGTTGGAGAATCTGTGAGGATGTCGTGGTGCAATAGAGGAATTGTTTCTTGTTGCAGGAAAATGATGAATTGGCTAACTAGAAACATGGATGCGTGGAGGTCGTGTTGAACACTAGAAGCTGCATCCTTTGTTTGTCTTGAATATGTTGGATTGATCACATATTAGGTAGATCTATATCACAAACACTATCTTTAATAAAGACCTGGGGTAGATATATCATTTTTTTCTATCGAGTATTTATTTTGAATCATCAAGATGAATAATCAAATAATTGAAGCATACTTGAATGAGCATAAAAAACTTGATGGCTCCAATTATTCGAATTGAAAATTCAAGATGGAAACTATGCTAGAAGCGCAAAGTGCTTGGATGATTGCAAATGGGGATGAGACCAAGCCAGTAGCTGGAGTAGCATCGATCCCAGATTGGGATAACATAGAAGGTAAGGAAAGGATGTTGTTGAAGATGTTAGTGATAGACTACATCATACCACATATCAGAGAATGTAAATAAAAAAGCGAAATCTGGGGAGTATTGAAGGATTTGTATGAGATCAGGAATACAAATCATCTTATGTTCTTGAAGAGAAAGATTCTATCCAGGAAGATGGAGGAGAATGAAACAGTTGCTTCCTTCATAGAGAGGATCAAAGATCCGAAGAAAAAATTGGCATATATTAGAGAGGTAGTTGCAGATGCAAATTTAGTCACAATTACCATGAATGGTATGACCGATGATTACCAAATGTTTATCACTGGGATAAGTGTGAGAGATACAATCCCAAATTTTGAAGAACTGATAGGAATATTAATGCAAGAAGAAGAAAGAAGGTTGAATATAAAGCCCTAGAGTGCAGATCATGCGTTAATGGCAAAGAAGAACTTCTTCAAAGGAAAAGGAAATCCACCATAGAAAAACGGAGGAAGCCCATGGGAAAGACTGAATCAAACTCAAGTTATGCATCGGAATAGAAACAACTCTGAAATTAAATGCTTTTATTGCCAAAAAATTGGTCCTATGGCTAAGGAGTGTAGGAAGAAGAAATATTGTGAGCAACAGTAGAGGCAGAAAAGACATGTAGGTCATCTCGCAAATGATAATCATGTGCAAAACTTCAGATTGTTCGTAGTAGACTTTGATGAGAATTTTGGTGTAGACATCTAGTATGTAGATTCATGAGCATCCACACATATGATGGGGAACAGATAATGGTTCAAATATTTTAAAGAAATCATCAACAGAGCACAAATCTACCTTAGTGATCATAGAAGTCATCAAATCAAAGGGTGTGGGAAAAATTTTGTTATTTTACCTAATGGTACTGTAAGATATATGCATAATGTCATCTATGTTCCCTATGTGACAAAGAATTTGATTTATGTATTCATGATTACAGATCAAGATCTCAAAGTTGAATTTTTTAAATCTAACTGTAATATTAAATATCTATTAGATGACATGAAGACTATTGCTTTAAGAATTTGAACAAGAGGTTTGTACAAATTGGATGTGAGACCAACACCAGTTCGAGCTCTGATGGAAATTTTTTTGACTACCAAAGAGTTGTGGCATCAAATATTTGATCATATCAACTACAATGATTTGTTGTTACTTCAGAAAAAGGAAATGGTAAGAGATATTCCTATATTAAAACAAGTGCATAATGATTGTGATGCTTGTAAATTAGGAAAGATGCATAGAGAAGAATTCCCTATTTGAGTAGAATAGACATACTTGAATTAGTGCTCACATACCTTTGTGGACCCATGCAAACAAAGTCATTAGGAGGTGCACTATATTGTTTACTGTTTGTTGATGATTGCACAAATTTTTCTTGGGTATATTTCATGAGTAAGAAAAGTCACACATTTGAATACTTTAAGTAGTTTAGATATGTGATTGAAAAGAAAACTAGGAAGCACATAAAAATTCTCCACTCTGATCAAGGGGGGGAATACGGAAAGGAGGAACTTGCCAAGTATTGTAAACACCATGGAATATTACAGCAATTCGCAGTACCCCATACTCCTCAATAGAATGGAGTAGTAGAAAGAAAGAACTGAACATCGGTGGAATGTGCTATGAGCAATTTGAAATCTAAGGATCTTTCAAATGGTTTTTGGGCTGAAGCATTGAATACTGCAGTTTATTTGAAAAATAGGAGTCCTACAAAGAGTCTCAAGTTTAAAACTCCTTATGAAGCATTATATGGATTTAAGCCCACAGTAAAACATTTAAGAGTATTTGGTTCTAAAGAATTTTCCCACATTCCAAAGGAAGAGAGAAGAAAAATAGATTCAAAAGCCATCATGTACTTTTGTAGGGTATTATTCACAATTTAAAGCTTATAGATTATTTAATCCCTCTACTCACAAGATTTTTGTTAGTAGACATGTGATATTCCATGAGCAAGTTTATGATGAATCTGATAAGCGCAATGAGGAATGGGATATTTCGTTCTTGGTGGAAGGAAGTGAAGAAATAGGAAGCAACCATGATCAACAAAAAAAGGTAGAAGAAGAGAATTCAGATACAAAAATAAGGCCAATTCCATCAAAGGAAACTCAAAATGGGTTAGAAGCTACACCAACACTTAGAAGATCAGGTAGGCAGATTCAATTACCTGCTAGATACATGGAAAATGCTTTTATAACTAGTATGATGAATGTTGTTGAAACTTCTAGTTATAAGGAAGCAAATGAATGTAGTGAATGGAAAACAACTATGGAACAAGAGTATGAATCTATAATTAAAAACAACACCTCGGAGCTAGTTGAACTTCCTGAAGGGAAACAAACCATAGGTTGTAAATGGTTGTATAAACCCAAAATTAATGCAGATGGAACCATAGATAAATTAAAAGCTAGATTGGTAGCAAAGGGGTATTCACATAAATAAGGCATTAGCTATGAAGAAACCTTTGTCCCCATAGCTAAACTAAGTAATATCATAATGTTGATTGCTTTAGCTACTAAGAAACATTAGATGATTCACCAACTAGATGTAAAATATGGATTTTTAAATGGGGAACTGAAAGAGGAGGTTTGTTTAGAGCTACCTGAGGGGTTTGTCCAGAAACAGAAAGAAAATTTAGTCTGTAGATTAAAGAAAGCTCTGTATGGACTAAAACAAGCACCCAGGTCCTAGTATGAAAAGATTGATTCATTTTTTCTACAACTTGGTTACAACAGAAGTAAAAATGACCCTAATTTGTATATCATGAAATATGAAAAGGGGTGCATAGTGTTGATTTCTTTGTATGTATATTATTTAATTATTATAGCTGATGTTATTGTTTTAATTGAAGAAATCAAGCAACAAATGTCACATGTGTTAAAAATGAAAGACCTTGGTGAGTTAATATACTATTTGGTTCTTGAGATTTGGAGAAATTCAGAACAAACTTTTCTATCCCAGGGTAAATTATCAGAGGTCTATTGGAAATATTCAGGATGGATCTGTGTAAGGCTGCAGTAGTACCAATACAATAGAACATTAAACTTCAGAGTGAGGATGGCTCTAAAGAGGTAGATGCGACACTTTATAGATAGTTGGTTGGGAGCTTAATCTACCTGACCAATACTAGACCAGATTTGGCTTACGCAGTCAATGTGCTAAGTCAATATATGTCCAAACCACTTGAGAGTTGTTGGAATGCAGCAAAAGGTGTTTTAAGGTATCTACATGGAACTATAGACTATGGTATTATTTATACTCATTCTTCTGAGGTTATATTGACAGGATTTACAAATTCCAACTGGGATGGAAATGTAGACGACCAAAGATCCATAATAGGCTATGCATTCAGCATTGGATCCAGGGTGATTACATGGAGCAGTAAGAAATAGAGCATAGTTTCCTTGTCTTCAATAGAAGCAAAGTATCAAACTATGTGTGCAGCAACATGTGAGGTAGTTTTTTTGAGGATATTTCTCCACGATATCTAGGAAGAATAGAAAGATGGAACAACAATCAAATGCGACAATCAGAGTTCAATCAAAATTTCAAATAATCTCATGTTTCACAAGAACACTAAACACATTGATACACAATTCCACTTTGTCAGGGATAAAGTTCAATAAAAATAAATCCATCTTGTATATTGTAAAATGCGTGATAAAGTTGCAGACATTTTCACTAAGCCTCTTGGCAAAAGTAAGTTAGAAATGTTTAGGAAGATGTTAGGCATATTTGTGAACCCCTTCTCCATTAGGGGGGGTGCTCAAGATAATGGAGAATGTTATAATAGCATGAGTTGGTTCATGAGACCTTAGGATAGGAATTGGTTTCTATTTCTTAGGGTATGGTTCTAACTTCCCTAAAACCATGGATGCTATATAATGTTTGAAGTATATTGAGAATGTAGAGCATTCTGTGGAGCTATACTCTCCTGGTTTAGGCTCTTCTTCGTAGAGCTGACCAATGGGTTATTTATTTATTAATTCAAGCGTCTCATTTTTAAAAAATTAACTAATAAAGGGTTTGAAACATTATTCAATTTTGAATTCTCTAAGCTTTGTATTTCTTACCTAGATGTGCGTGCTATTCACTATTGTAAAATGCTTCCTATTGTCTGATACATAATTTGCATCTAATTTTTATGACTGTCACAATTTTTTTTAAAGGGCATACTTAGATCTGAATTTACTGGGCAATGGTAGTGTAAAAAAATATGTTATTCACACATGCTCCTACACTGAGTTTTTCATTTGGTTAGTTTGTTTCATAAATAGTTGAATGTCATAAGCATATAATTATCCTTAGGTCTGATGTAATTTTTATAAGATATGAAAATCTTTGAGCTAAAATATTCCCTTAACAATTTAATTGCAAAAGTTATTGTGGGCTAAGCATTTTCAGGCATAACAGTGAGCTGATCTGAAGTACCATTCCGACAATTTCATAATAACCACCATTGGACTCTTGCATGAGCTTTCTTGGGTGGGTCTCTTATTTTTTGGCATCTCTTTGGTTTTGATGACTGTTATGGTCATTTTATGTGGCCCCTTAACAACTAATTGATTGCATCCTTGCATCCATAAGTGTTAGCTGCTTGCATTTTTATGATGTGCTTTCATGTAATCCAAGGGAAATAAAAAGAAAGTTTCTAGCACTGATTTATTTATTGTTGTCCCAAGGTAATTGTTTAAGTCATCAAAATTCAAGTGGCATATAAAGGGACCTCAGCTAACCTAAAGATCCAAGGTATTTGTGTTTCTTGCATCTAAGTGTACATTGGCATTTATCTCATACTATTAAATGGTCCTATTACTCTAGCATGGGTAATATTAAATCTTGAAACAAAATTCCTGTCTGTTGTGAGAGAACTAACAAATTTTCATATTGTAGGTTGCCTAAGGCATGGAAAAATTTATTGCATAAGATAAGCATTCATAAATTGACTTGCTTTATGAATTGGTTGACTATGATAAGCCTGCCAAAATCTGAGATCATAATAGTGATGTCATCACACTCTAGAAGCACTTAACTTTAATTTAAGGAATATCTTGTTTCACATTACAGCTTTCATGATTGTCAACCTTGTTTTATGATAAATATCTCCTAAGTTGAATGGCCATTGGAAATAATTTATTTGATTAAAGAAAATTGGTTATATCAACATTGGCTAAGTATTCTAAACAAAGAAGTAACCCCAATTACTAATGATTTATGATTTCTATCTTGAGCATATTTGTGAATCATTCATCTTGGGAAATTGTATCATTGGTGTGTCTGGTTCATTTTGACACTTAGTATCTTGGCATATTTCTTATGGTTAATGCTATAAATCAGTCACAAGTACTCACTGATATAACACATAATCAAACCATAATTAAGTACTTAAGCAACTTAAGCAAATCTTAACCCAGGGATCAATCACATCCTTTCTGTAAGTTTCTAAGTAGTAGTTTTCCAACAAATTTTTTGGCATCTAATTTGCCAATAAGCGAGAATTTGACTACATAAGGAACTAGTCTCAATAGTGAATCCTATCTTATATCTTGCTTAAATTAACGAGGTGGCTAAGCTACTCAATTGTGTCTCCGAGGTAAGTTGGTTACCAACTCGTCTTTCACCTCATTTCCATAGGGACTATCCCCCATAGCCTGTTGCTGGGAGATAGTTAGAACGGAGTGGGCGGGGATTTGAATGACAACCCCCACCCTGAGCAGTTGTCATAGTGCCTGTACAATCCAGGAGATAACAAACCATAGTATTAGATAATGTTGATGATGAATGATTTTTTTTTTTTTTTCATATTTTTCTTGTTTTTTTCTGTCTCCTCATTTCTTGATGTGAAACTTCCAAACTTTTTTTCTCATCTCATTGTCTTTTCTCATTTCGTTTCCCATTTCTTGTTTATCATCACATAGGTTTGAAATACTTTTAAAAATCCAAGGAAGGATCAAACACCAAGAGTGAAGTGGTAAAAGAAAAAAAAGGGATAAAAAGAGGAGAGAATGAAAACAAGGAGGAGGGAGGGTGTCATATCAAGAAGCAAACTTATAGATGATTTGTTTCCATGTATGACTTAGCTTATATTCTAGGAAATTTGATCTCTTTCTCCTTTCTCTTTCTCTCTTTTTAGTTTCTTTATATTTTCTAATTTCTAGCACCACGCTAGATCATTATTCCTCCATAATCTTTTCAAATTCCCCCCACAATCCCCCTTTCTTAATATTATGCTCCCTTCTTCCCTGGGTTTTATTTAGATATCTACAGTTCTTGATTGATATATTTTGTTTTAGTTTTCTTTATGCAAATTCCTTTATTTTTGTTTAGATGTCTATAGTTATTTTATTACTTTATTTTAATTCAGTTTTCCTTCCCCCGTCATTATTAATTGTTAGTTTTGTTTAGGCAAATTCCTTTATTTTTTTTTAGATATTTATATTTCTTTTATTATTTTATTTTAATTCATTTTTCCTTCCCCATCCTATTAATTAATTATTAATTTTTTATTAATTTCATATATTGACTTTACCAATCCTAGCAAATATTATCAAATTTAATATTCTCCCGTCTTCTCCACCCCTCTCACTTTTTACTTAGTCACTTGACCTTTTCTTAGAACCCTTAAACATAATTTCCTTAGAAATTCTTTGAATCTTCATTAAGGACTATTTTGAGTCTTTCAATATTATTCCTTAAATGTTTTTTTGAATTTCTCTTAAGTTATGAATATTCATTAATTTTCTTTTTTTCATTAGAAGTTATTACAAATTATTTCACTTGTTTTGAATGTTTTTTTATTAATCATGGGTGGAGTGCTCATAGAAAAAGTCATACCAATTAACAAAAAAAATAAAATCCTTCACGGTGTTTCTTTGGGAAAAAATTATGAAAACATATACTTAAATAATGATTATATTATTATTATTTTCAATAGGGGTACGACGAGGGGCTAGCTCTAGAATTTTCCATGCATTTCAGGGAGGTAGATTTTAAGTAGAAAAGACAGTGATGCATGTGAGAAAATAAGCAATTGTAGAAGAAATACGGTTATCCCGGACAGGAAAACAATGGTATTCCCCCTGAAAACTAGAGAGGAAAAATATAGTATTTAAGAGAAAGGCATTACCACGACCCTGTGATGATATGGCATTCCTTGACCAAATATTTTTCACACGTGAAGGGAGGTATCTTGTTTTTTATCAACAATAAATTCAACTATTAGATCACTTTCATCATGGAAGGTTGATTAACATGCCTTTGTTCATGCAAAAACCTTAGAGCACCTGGCCTAATTAGCACAAAAAACTAAGCGGCCATTGGAAATCCTATTTGACCATGGCCTCAATAAAATTTTGGTGGGTAGTGTGCTACAAAAGGAAAGGAAAACTTGGGATGACATGGTTGGAAGGCCATTGCATGTAGGTGTTGCTACCCGCCAGTGGATGCCTTAGCAACTGCAACTCCAACCCCTAACTTCGCAGCTATAGATCTACCCCATGACCTCACAATTGCATCAATTCCTATAGACTTTGCTTCTAATTCCCGACATAAAAATATGAAAAAGATTACAATGATGATGTAGAAATTTTGGGGAGTAAGCCTTCCACGAGAAGATTGAGAAGATATAGGAAATGTTGACAATGGTGGCAATAGCCAAGAAGAGGAAGACAACACAACGCCATGTTGCTACACCTCTTGAAATCCTCTTCATTGTTACAAAGAAGACAACAGACAAGATTTTCTCTAATTCTAAATAAGAGCATCTATAGGATGTAATGATGGAACAAGGAGTCATGGAGAAAGGATTCATGGAGAGAGGATTCATGGAAGAATGATTCAGCCACCTTGTTGACACAAAAGAACCAGTTGTGGAGGTTTCCCCTACTGATACACAAGTACCACTAAAAAAATTATTTTAAATCGATGAGTACGAATGAGAAGTAGGGCTGTTGTACAGCGGAGAGGCCCCCACCTCAATTTCATTGATATATGGGAGTGATAAAGAGGAAAAATCAACCACCCTAGAATTGAAAAAGAATAAAGCAACGACACTAGAATTGAAAAAGAAGCAGGTTTAAAATAGTAAGTTCCCCTTCATATCTTCCTCTGTATATTACACTTTTAAGGAAGAATAGGGTTCTCCAAATGAAAAATATATAAATTGAAAGCACAGTTAAATCCCTAATAGATGAGCTCTAAGGAAAATAACCTTTTGAAAAATTAAATTGTTTGGCACAATTTGGGGACTCCTAACCATGGGTGTGATAGATATACATTCTCCTCGGATCCAAGGAAATATACCCCTTAAAAAAAACATACACATGACATTGTCGTTTAAGTACAGGATTAGGAACCAGATATAGCTCACAATTCTACTTTTATAGTTGGAAGGATGGTAGAGGAAAAGGATATCGAGGTGGACATCTCAAATCCTTTAATAAAGGCATCAAAGGATAAATTGGCCTAGTTGATGGCCTCGTATGAGAAACAAGACAAGAAATTGGCCAAAGACAATGTTGTGAAAATGGAGGATCAAGAACCAGACATAGCTCATAATTATACTTGTACAATAGGGAGGATGGTAGAGGAAAATGATATTTAGGTGGACATACCAAATCCTTTGATAAAGGAATCATTGGATAAATTAGGCCATTTGATGGCCTCATATGAGGAATAAGGAAACAAACTGACCAAAGACGCTATTGTGCAAACAAAGGATTAGGAACCAAAACAAAAGATGGTAGAGGAAAAGGTTCTTAAGGTGGAGACACCATATATTTTGATGAAAGCAACAAAGGATAAATTAGCAATGTGGATATCATCTTATAAGGAAAAAGTAATAGCTTTTTAAAAGCACAAAAAGATAATTCATTACCTTTTCAATAAATAGGAAGAATATATAAAAAAAGTTAAAGGAGAATATAATAACACAATGGTTTAGTTGCAAAAGAAGGTCACGAGGATGGAGTATGAGAATAAACAACTTGGATAGTTAATGGATGGTGTACTTAGTTGTAGGGCTCCTTCAACCAATTACAACATGTAATTGACAGAAATATTTATGATGTTTAAAAAGAATTCTATCATCAACAATAAGAATTTCCAGACTAATACCATAAATGGATTCATAGAGGCATACATGCCCTGTACAAATCTAGAAAAAGACTTGCTCTATGAGCTGTACCGAAACAATTTTCTTTTTCCTTTTAACAAAATATGGAATGCCAACCCTTATGTAGGTGATGTCCAGTTGAGAGCCTTTGTATATTATTTGAGGAATCAAGCCAGTTGGGGGGTTGCTCTTAAAATTAATAAAGAAAAATTTGAGACAAATATTTGTGTTAGAGGAGAATTTGAAATACCTCTACATGTGATACAAGAACAACAAGAGTGGGCCAATTTTCTAGAGGAAGCATGGATTATCACCAAGAGCATGTAGTAGGAAATTTTATATTTCACATACCATATTCGAATATTTCAAACTTCCATAGAAGAAGGATGTAAATCAACATGGGATGCCTGAAGAAAACAAACCCGAATTAGAGACCCATTTCACCACAGTAACTTAAATATGACCTTAGCAACAGTTGCTAACTGTATTTCTTACATGAAATAGTGTGGGGATAACTAGATTAGTCTTACCTTTGATTATCTAATAATATGGATACCAACAAGGGTATATCAAAAGTCTTATAACCTGGAAAAAAACAAGAGCTTGAATGTTGGAATGAAATTCAAGAAAGAGTTGGGTATCTTCATCTTGATGAGGTAGGACATATTGATTATAGTATCATCAATATTCATGAATACCCCCCTTCAAACTTAGATTCAGAGTGGTTAATGTGTTCTTACTAACATGAACTCCCCCTCACCATTACTAAGAGTCAGTGGCTCACCATTTTTGACACTCATTGCCATTGCTGCAGAAAATCATAGTAAACAAATGAATAATTTATGTTGTTGTAATATATATTATTCTCCAGTAATATATCATTATTAGCAATTAGCAGTAAAATTTTGTTTTACATGTTCTGTTACATTTAAGCTGAAATTTTTGTATGGAACAACCCCGTGAAAGTTAGCTTTCTTAACATATTAAATAATCAATATATTGCCATATTGAATGTAAATGCATGAAGTTATTTACTGACCTTAATTAACAATTGGGACAAATTTCTCAAATCAAAAAACATAGGTTCACTAGCTACCAAACATACATGAACATATTCAACACAACAATAATACACTAAATACATGCAATACACTAATAAATATTGAAATAAAATTTATAACAAATTTATCACAAGAAGCCTTGACAATCATGTATTACTAGAGTGAGGAAAATCTCACTTGTTGAGTTCTTCAAACTCAAATGGTTCGTCTTCATTTGTAGCAATATTCAAATAAATTTCCAATATTGCATTATGTTTTTTTGTTTGCCTTCTCTTTTTTAGGCTCAAAAAACTTTCTTCCTCTTAAAAAATGAATGAAAAGCACCTGACCCACACGTGAATTCATACTCCATAATATGAAGATTGTTGGCATCATCAACATTTTTTTAACCAAGGCAACCAAATGTTTAGCCTAGGTCAAAGTAGCAAGGGGATTGTTTTGAAGCAGGTCTAAGTAGCCAAATAACTCCTCTTTGGCCAACTAAAGTCCTTCACCATTTACATCAACATTATGACTATCCATGGCAGCTCTGTTTGCATCTTCACCAAGATCTAATGCCTTTGTATTATCTCAAGAGGGTCATTGTATGAATCAATTGTACTGTAATGATTTAGTAATTGTTTTTAAGCCATTGAATGGGAACACAACCAACCCCCTTTATGGAATGCTTGCAAATATTGCATTGAAAAGACCATGGGAAATCGCAGGTTACAAAATTTTTGCAATGAAAAGTGAGAAGATATTTCTTAATAGCTTTAAATTGACTCCTCACCCAAAAGGCTTGAGTTATTTTCTAATTAGGGTTGCAAACACTATCTCGTATTATTTTTACTTTTTCCATTAATCATTCAATATATTTCTCTTTTGTCTAATTATTCAAATATCTTTCCCTTTTTATAATTTCCATAGACGAATAACAAGGTTCAACATTTGTTAGAAGAGTATATATCAACCAATCCATCCTAAAAGCACATTTGTTTCTTCTATCAGATATAAATTTTGTCTTTAGGTAACATTTATATGACTCCACAACATTGCTTGTCTCCTAATTTGCATGGGGAAAATGCCAACAACTATTTACCCACATCCCTAATTGAAGACACATTGGGTTAATGAAGATATTTCATACATATGGTTAATGAGGATATTTCACCCGTACGAAAACCAAACAGAGAAATGTAAGAAAGAGAATGTGAACTTACGAATCTTGTCACCAACAACCCAATGCCTATTGAGATAACCTAAAAGCTTCTCCTCATTAGAAAATTTGTTGAAGAATGCATTACTTGAAATGTTCACTTCATCATTGGAACAATCTCTCGTAATCAAACTCAAATCACTCAACATGTTATGCTATTTATAGGCTACTGGCCAGTCGATTGACATTTTTTAGCCATGCTCGACATACATGCCAAACACATAAGATAACATTGCACCTTGTGATTCTCCTGCCATATTTAATTCATTTCAAGCGCATTCTTTTTAGAATAAGTACAAGTTGTATTGTAAAATAAGAAGATTGAAGTTACCTTAAAGCACTGATTTTAGCCAATGCATCATCAATTAAGAATGCATTAACTTTCTGAGTATGATCAACTTGGTGACACCTATGCATGAAGTGCTCCAACCATAGTGAAATGATCAGTGATGTATTATGTCATGCCACTACCCATGCAACTGACACCCCACTTTGTTGCTCATCAAACACTACGAGCATGTACAAGTGATACTGTCACATTTAAAAAACATATGAAGTCAACTTTAGCTCATTAATCATTATCAATCACAACTAATCAAATGATTGTCATCAATGACAACAAATCAAATGATTGTCCTAGATCAATCATTATTAATATAATCACCCCATATTTATTTGTGTTAAACGTTGAATCCATGGTTATTAAGCTATTATTAGATAGCTTGACCTAGTCTCCAACATCAAATTCATTTGAATTCCAACTATAAAATGGATCTCTCCACAATTCGTCTTTTGATAAAATAAAAAAATCATCTTATTGTTTTTTATACCAAAGGTTCACACTCATTTCATTATTCTTATGCAACTGATAATGTCCTTTCATTAGACAATTATAGATGTTAACAACATATGTCTTGTGCAAAACGAAATCCCTATCTCGAGATATGGTTCCCAAGTCAACATATTCCTTAACATGCATTTTACAAACCGATTTAGTCAACACTTCAAAGAAGAAAGAAATATTTACATAGGAAAGCATGTCTATTTATAACTTTGGTTGATTGAGGGACCTAACATCACCCGAAGTGTCATGTTGGCCATGACAAGGCAAACCTTAGCGATCTTCATTTTCATACATGTTATATGTTATTATCGCTATATTGGGGATTTGAACCATAATATTTACAATGAAATGGCATTGGAAACCCCTTTTTTTCACAAATAAGGATATTGGCTTCATTTCATTTTTTCATCTTCTGTCCTTGGGGCCATATCAACAAGCATAGTTTCATAAAAAAAAATTGAAATGTCAATACGTATGGAAATTGATTGAGAATTGTTAGTACCAACATCTAAACAACACATCGAAAAAAAACTGACTTCATGTCACAAGGAAGTAATATGTCTTGAGCATAGTTGTTTATTTTAAACCAGGGAGAAAGAACATGGAGCATATGGGTTCATTTCCTCTCCTTTAATAAAGTGTGGAATTCTATGTGTATGGATTTTTGCAATCCGATCAATCTCCCTATTATTTCCATGTATGTCAATAAATCTAAATCATTTCTAGAAAATGTGATATTTTCTTTAGGGTCTTGCACGCGAAGGGTACTGATTGTTTCCCATTTGACTTACTTTACCATTTTGTGACTCATGGACTTTCTGCAATGATGACCCAACAAGTTATTGCAACAATGACCGAGAAGTTTGTTGAAACTATGAACTAATGAGTTTCTGCAATGCTAAGTCAACCAGTTTCTGTAACTTTGAACCAGCAAGGTGATGCAAAATTGAACTAGTGAGTTTCCATGATGCACAGCCAGTGAGTTTCCACAACACTCAACTGATGAGTTGCAACAATGCTCAAACAACAAGATGCTGCAAAAATGAACCAACGAGTTGTAGCAACTATAAACCGAAGAGTTGCTGAAGCCGTGAAATAGTTTGTTGCTGCAATTGAACAGTGGATTTTTGGCAATCAAGTTTGATGCTCTCCTCTTTCTGCTAGGGAATTGGTCAAACAATACAACATTATTTGGATAGATTAAAAAAATAACCTAGAACAACATTTCCTTTCCATTTCCTTTCCAGAATAGTAAAATTGAGTATATAAATTAAAAGAGCAACCCATCATCAACCTTTCCTTTCCAGTATTGTTAGATGCATTTTCATTAAAAGTACTCAGAGTTCATGTATATTTTGACAAAAAATGTTGCTGGATGGATATGTAACTTAGACGAAATTGTAGTACATGCATAAGACTAGAGTTATAAATTCCAAAGTAACTTATGATATACAACAAGGCCACTAATATAATCATTATAAACAAATGCATTAGGTGAGTATATTTGTATCAGAATCGATAACAGGATCAAGTCTTATATTACTTTATGGTTTGATATTTAATTTCAAACCATATATTACTTTATGGTTTGATATTTAATTTCAAACCAATCTCTCTTTTTAATACATTTATCACATATAAATATGCGATCGGATAATTATATTAGTTATACTTGCTTGCATGAGAGTGTGTGTATAATCATAGATATATATATATATATACAATGATTTATTTGTGGAATCTAAATTTTTAATGTGGAGGATGAATTTAAATAGTTTATATTAATAATAAGGTGAATCCGGGTTGTTGAATTCTTTCTTATAAATGCAAGGAAATTTGATTTTATGAGAACCACTATGAATCACTGTGGGTGGAAGGGTTAAAACAATTAGGATGAGAAAACATGAAATAAAATAATAGTAAAAAAAATTCACTAAATTTCTTGTAATAACCAAGTATTAATGACTATCTTACAATGAATAGTGGGAATTGATATGTAGCAAAACAACGTTATGCGTAAAACCAGAGTTGGAACCTTTATAGGTAGAATAGGGCAGGATGATAACTACAAGATAACTAGAAAGGTTTATGAGCGTATAAAGGCCATCGCTCAATAAAATAAAAAATAATGGTGCAATAGTGGGAGGATCCATTTAAATTTGCTAAAGAACTTTAAATATAGATAGAAATGAAAAAACTTATACACATTAATCTGATCAAACAACAACGCAAACACTAGCTCGATTTTGAACTTACAATTGCACTTTAATTTGGGCGACGTCGAACTTCATTGCTCTGGTTACAACCGCATGCAAGGAAAACGATAAACCCAACTCGGTAAATTATTTGAAAATGAAAACAACAAATGCCAAAGAATAACATTGTTTAGAAGTTGTGGATTCCATCTAAAAGTCCAAGGGATTTGAAAATGAACAGGTTCGCCATAATGGTCCAAAAGATCCCATTAATTCACAAAAGAAAATGCCAGGCCATTTCACGAGTTTGTGGTAGGTTTAACATTATCATCAAGGGAGATGGTGCTGGCGTACGGGACAGACAAAGCCTTCGAAAGTAATAGCGATGATGAAGATAGAGTATTGTAGACGAGGACAGATGCAGAGTGTTGAGAGGAAACAAAGTATGTTAACAATACGGGGACCACGGGTCCGTATGTGGGTCGAGAGTGTACTTGAGCAACTCGAGAGACGAGTCGACACGTAACCCGAGGGGTGAAGCATCAAATTGTTAGAATACTCCTTTTTCATGCTGCTTCCCCCCCACACCTAGGAATTATCTACCCTTCCTTCAAGCCTCCAATTCCTCTGCCCACGAACACATAGATGGGGCAATTTGCCCAACAACCACAACGTCAAATATGTCTATCACTATATGTTGTCAATGATATTCGATCTGATTTGTGACCCAATGGAGGGTGTTATGGGGGACCTGTCAAGTAGAGAATACTACAAATCCCGAGGGTTTCCACCACCATACTACCCCCTTCTCATATTCGACTTCTTCATGGGGTGGACCCTCCATTGGCAGCCAAGTTCAACATTCAAACAAGCACGCACCTGTGCCTGCGTTTCGAGGCCCAATTCTGGGATGAAGAACACCTTCACATATACAACTTCTTCATGGGTTGGACGTCTCCATTGGCAACCAAGTTCAAAATAACAATGTTGACCGAAACAAAACAAAAAAACTAAATTGAAACGAGATGGTTCAATTTAATTACGTCTAATGGCCCGGTTAAAAGGTGGCAAAATATATAATATTTAAATTTAACTTATTATTTATTGATTTGAAATTGAAATACTTTTGATATCACTGATTCGATGATATTCTCTTAAATCAAATCTTATCCATTCATTTATTAAAAATTCGAAATTCCTTAAACCCACATTCATATATTTAAACAAGTACAGGTATAAAGTAAATATCTAACATTTAAATTTTATAAGATAATTCTTACACTAAATAATATATTAAAAATAAATCCCTAAAATAAAATTATTTTAATTAAAAACTTTAATAAAACCTAAACCATAATTTTAGAAGCAAATTTTAATAATGAAGAGATTACATTTCCATCTTATTTTGCATAATCTATTCAAAAAATTGAAAAATAAAAATAAAAAATCGATTGTTTGGAATGTTCTTTCTAAAATTGTGTGATTGTGACTTGAATGTAACTGTTGCAACCAAACTACGGATCCCAAACGTATGATTGTCAGTCAGGTCATGCGTTACGGTGTATTAGAGGATGCCATTTTCGTGAGGACCGATGTATGGGAGCATGCCATTTTCGTGAGGACCATAGTACTAACCTCTTTGGTCTCTTCACATTATTTTATTCCTGAGCATTCTATTTTCATGAACACGGTACAGTTGATTGATACTGTGATTTCTATAAAGCTGGAAAGGTTCTCCCAAGATCGGAGCTCTCTTTAAGGGATGGGTTTGTGACATAATGAGCTTAAGTAGTATTGTTAGTCAAATGTAAATGAAACGTTCTGTTTCAAGATTTTGATGCCTTAAGAATCAAACCTGCAAGTAATGCAGTTGTAAGACGTTTGTGACTGTAATGTGGCAAGTGTATTGTGGTTGAGGGTGATTGGAATGGGTAGGATTGGAAAGAATCAGAATTTCAGGAGGTTTATGTGAACACTGTGTTCCATCACTATAGGGTGATCTTCATTGTTAACATGCAGACGCTTCAGGTAAATTTGATTTTAGACTTCCTACTACTTTGGAAATTTGGTCAACATAACTTAAGCCCCAGAATAGCGCTGCAATCAATCTGCACAAGGATAATCAATCATCCAACAATATATTGTGATTTACACGGTTGACAGCCACATGGTGGAAAGTGCAGGCACATCTTATGGTGACTAACACGGTTGGCAGCCAAATGGTGGAGAGTGAACGGATATCTTCTGCTTCCTTTCTGATGCTTTCAGCGTTGCTTTACCCTAAAGTGCATTTAAAAAAAATTGCTATCAAAGTGCCCTAAGTGCATTTTGGAAAAATCGTTATCAAAGTGCCCTGCATTGCAGGGAAAATTTGATAGCAGTGTATTGAGTGCAATTATATATATAATATATTATATATATATATATTCAAAAGTTTTTTAAAATTTGAATAGCCAAGATATGGGTAGACAGACTTTACAAATTTTCAAGGGGCATTTCGGTCTAAAGTATTTTGTGAATACGTTTGTCTTGGAGAAGGGTTGTCTTGTATTTTTGGGAGCAGAATGTATAAGACTAAAAAATCTCTGTTAGGTTGGACCATAGAACATTAAATTGTTTTATGAACATACCCGACATTTACATTTTGTGTGGGTTTCATAGATGTTTGAATTTTTAATTAACTACAATTTAAACCATGAATGTTATAGATGTTTAAGTTTTCAATTAGTACCCTCAAGTAAAATGTCAATCCTAAACGTTTTTTTTATATAATACTGATACAGTGGTCAAATATTTCAGAACGTCTGTACATTAAATTTTCCATGGCTTACGAGAAAAAAATTCTAGAGTACCATAGAATACACTGAAAGTAACAAACCACCTTGTGCCTAAACACTGCACCACTTTGTCAATGTCCGACGTCATATCGGGTACGTCCTTTTGCCTTCACGTTATTTTGTCTCCTTCTTGTGCTTGCAGTGACAGCTTTCGTCCTCAATTTTTTGTCACTTTTTTTCATTGCATGACTTGAACTGTATTAATAGGTATCACTTAACACTCTCATTCTAAATATTTAGATTTTTAGGCCAACCGGCTTCATAGAGAGGATTGTAGAATTTCAATTTAATAAAAATATGAAATATATATGTAGAGATGTTGTAATTGGCTAATGTGAAAATATATTAGATTTAAGACTTTTGTGATTTATGGTTTAGAAAACAATCATTTGGATGAATCATATCATAAGAATTGTATAAGGATTGGGTCAGAAAGAGGTAACCAATAAATAGTATGGATGCATCATTGTCCAGAGCTGAAGGAAACTTAAAGATTAGCCGTTACGTAATAATTAATTATTAATAATAAAAAATGTCAAAGTATATCAATATAAATAAGAAAATAATATTATTAATTAGCGTTGACCTAGTCAATTTGAAAAATGAGGAAAACTAGAGGTTACTATGATAAAATACTCTTTTTTTTTCTCGATTAAATATTCTATTATATACAAAACCATATTACAATTACAAGCATGTTGTCTCGAAGATCGAGCTGCCTGAAAGAATGGCAACCTGGAATAGCCATTTGTAGCAGAAAAAGAGGGCGAACCTATTCATTCCCTCACAGGGGCGATGGTAAACAGTAGAAACTCTCCCGGGCAGGGGAGGACAAAAAAATTGACACAAAGTGGCCATCCAAACATTACTAAAACCGACCTTACACCGCAGCATTGGCATATTGCCACAATGACACATTGACAAAAAAATCAATTTGACACGAAAACATGTCAGAGACATTTGGACACATGGACATAACAAAAAAAAGGAATAAACAGAATCCCTTCCGAGCAACATGACCTGAGACCTTGCAGCAGATTAATCTTCCGGAACCTCCTCCACAATTGGGCACCATCCATATTCTTCCGCTTCTTGAGCTTGGCCCTCTTTCACTTCGGTCGCTTCGGGCTTCGTCTAGACTTCCTCCGTTTGAAGATGTGGCCTTTCCGTTGCCTTCCCCTTGGCTGCAGAGGGCAGTTCCGTAGCCTTCACAATATTGACTAGTGAAGTAAACTCTTGATGAGCACTCGTTCCGCCCTCGTCTTGGGCTTCATCAATGAATAGCACAGAGACGTGGGCGTTGATCCGGGGGCAATTCAAAGGGCTGTTGAAGGTGAAGATAGCTGAGCCGAAAAAAGGCGAAGACGAAGACCCAGGTGAGCTAGCCTCCAGATATTGGCTGTGCCTAAGAGGGCTAGCGCCTCTCGAATCAGGGCAATGGCAATGGTAGTGACAGTGGGGAAAGGTCTCCGCCTCGGCTGAAGGGCGCGAGGACACTCCTCGGTTGGAGTCACGACGACTCAACATGCGTTGCCGAGGCCTGACCATATTAACAGGGCTATACAGAGCCAAATTGGGATGCAGAAAGCCGAGAGGGGCGTGGACAGGCTGGGAAATCAAACCAGGGCTAGAATTTGTCAGCACCAAAGGCAGCATAAGAACCCCAGACCATACCCAAATGAACATGGTAACTCTTGTGTTGCCACTGTATATAATATCATTTCCTCTGCCTCGAAGCTTGCCCGCCATTAATAAGGTCTGCAAGATTGCCGAGGAGCCGAGCTCTGTCGCAGTCGAAAATGGACGGAGCGTAAATGCTCCTTGACTGTCGTCCCCTGTCATTTAAACCAAACCTCCGGGAATGTCCCTCTCCACCGGCGTACGGGTCACCTCTGCGCATGGCAGGCAAGTGTCCTCCCCTGCATGCCCGTCCCATCACCTTAATCGCTTTACACCCGCATCCGGGACTATGATAAAATACTTAATAATGCTAATAATGTTAATAAATATTGGTAATGGTTGACAAAAAGAAGAAACTAGCGGTTATTATGAAAAAAAATATAATAATATTAGTTGGTAGTAATATTATTAAATATTGGTAAGGGTGGACCAAATAGTAGGAAACTAGCAGCTATTATGAATAAGAAATATATATGAATAAGAAATATATATAATAATATTAGTCGGAGGAAACTAACAGCTATTATGAATAAGAAATATATATAATAATATTAGTTGGTAATATTATTAAAGCATAATTAGTTGGATTAGTTTGTAATAATATTAAAACATAATTATTGTATTAAACAAATCAAATAATACATTCTGATGACTGTTTCTAAAATGCGAAATATTTTTAACTACAAAATAGATCCTAAAACGCATTTTGACCAATTAAATGGCAAATAATATATAGTTATGCTAGTTGTCACCAACAAAACATTCTCTACATATTACAACTTTGACGATGTAGGGACGGTGAATTTTAATATATTTTCTTTTAAGTAAATGGACAGGATTAGATCTAAGGGGAAGATTCTTCTTCATTAAACTGCGCTGCGATTTCAACGAGGAATGTTATCTTGAGAGTTACAGTGTTGAATAAGGTTGATCGCACAAACGTATTCCTTTAACTAATGGAACGCCCATCTATCAATGCTTTGTGGCTCGGATAGACTGGCTTCCAATATTGCTTCGAAGAGAGAACTCTATTGATTCAATTCTCACAAAGGGGCGAGAAAGGTATATGTAAATTCCTTATCGTTATGTCCATTTTCATTGTGCTCATACTCATAATCTGCTATAACAGCAACAGATATTTTGGTTGGAACCATCCAAAACAAAAATACGCTACATGCTATGTGCAAGAACATTAGGGATTGCTTGGGGTAACAACCAACCATAGTGGCAATGGATTGCTCGAGATGACTCCAAGTCCGTTTACTTTGTTTATCGATCTTGTTATTATTTCTTTTAAACTTGTTTGTTTAACTCTCCAAAACCTCTTCTGTGTTCAATGGAGGAATCCCTTAAATAGATGATATGTTGTTATGGTTTGTGCATTTGGATTCGGCAAGCTTGCAGAGTTATTAGTTGTTTGCTCGTTCAATGCGTCTCGAGTAAAATGGACTGCATGCTGTCGATACCGTGTGCAGGGCAGTGCTTGTGCTTAAATTAGATGCTGCCTCGTTTGGGAGAATATTAATAACGAACACAACATGGAAATGTAGACCAAGTCCCTGAAGATGAACCCAGAAGCAGCCGAGACATTCACCTGATTAGCCAGAAGGCGAAATGTGGAGGAGTCTGAGAATCATTTTGGCCACTATGTATCCTATGGGATCTACTGCATGCTACATTTCTTAGTTTTTGTTTTGGGCCATTGTGATGTTTGTCACACGAATTTATTTCAAGAACCCGTAATACATTTATCAACATTATTGGCCTTTTAGATGGCCTTATTATGTTCAAGAAACTCCTCTATACATATGTATATCTGATTTGTATAATAAAACGAAGATAAAATGAAGATTACACCAATTTGGAATCCAACTTGGATAACTACTATACCAATCAATGGATAGTGGTTTTTTTCACAATTGCTGCTATTCCAAATACAACTCAACAATTGGTCACTAACAAATAAGTTTTTACTTATTTTGCATAAGTTTTCCTAATGTGAGAATGTTGGGAATTTAAATAAGTTTTTTTTATGTTGCATGAGTTTCAGGAATGTGGGAACATTGGGGAACTTGATGTGAGAATGTTAGGGAACTTAAATAATTTTTTTTTATGTTGCATGTTTTTGGGAAATATTGGTATGTTTGAGGAATTTGAGTAAGGTTGTCTAGATTAGTAAAATTTTGCCCAAATTTACAGAAACTAGTAATAAAGTAGTAAATTATTATAATAATTAAAAATATATAATATAATATATATTTATATATATATTCTTAATTAATTATATAATTTATATATTTTAATATAAATTATATTTTAATCAAAAATTAATATTAATCAAATTATTTATAATATAAAATCTATTTTATATATTAAAATAAATAATAATATATAATTATATTAATTATATATATATAATATATATAATATTAAATGTAATTCATTTTGACACATTCCAATGTTTGAAACTTGGCGTTACATAGTTTCAGTTCTTCTTAAGAGAAAAATAAAGAACTCTAATGATTAGGCTTGGTCTACCAAATAAAATAGCAAACACAATTTTTGCCATATATATAATATATATTGTATATCTATATATATATATATATATAAATATATCTAATCGCCCAAATATCGCCCTTACATCGAGGTGCCACACACTTCCTTAACCCATTGAGAGATTGCTACAATTTCTCAATGAAAGATATCGGTGTTAAGGATGTCTTTGGCCTTTCTTCTTGTGAAGGTTTCAACTTAGGTTCATGTTTTTGGGCATCTCAGCATATTTCTCTACAGGCTTTGTGTTCCCCAACCCCGGGGAATGCGGGAACTCCCAAAAAACAGTATTCAAAGGTCCCGAAACTTTCCCAAACTCCCATTGTAGCTCCTGCTATAAAGGGAACGTTCCCATAGAGTTCCAAAGCTCCCGGGAGAGTGGGATCCATTGGAAAGAGTTTCTCAACTCTTAGGAGCAGTTCCCATGTAACAGAGGTTTTTTCTCAATTAAACTTACATTACACCCATAAAATAGTTTTCTTTGGTGCAATAAAAAATAGGCTTTAATGGCCTTCTTATGGATTGTTCATTATCATTTTATACTATTAACAATATTCTATTTAGATCTAATCTTGTTCATTTACCTAAGAAAAATTAAATTTCACGAACTCCACATCTATACAGAAATAAATAAAATATAATAATTCAGCAATATACTTTGCTTATTGGTCACGAACAAATAAGTTTTTTCTCAATTAAACATACATTACAGTCATAAAAGTTTTTTCTCAATTAAATCTACATTACACTCATAAAATAGTTTTCTTTGATGCAATTACAAATAGGCTTTGATGGCCTTCTCATGGATTGTTCATTATCAATTTATACTATTAAGAATATTTTATATAGGTCTAATTTTGTTCATTTACTTTAAAAAAAAAATCACTAACTCCACATCTACTCAGGAATAAATAAAATAGAATAATTCAACAATATAATTTACTAATTGTAGTGACCTAAAACAAGAATAGTAATAGCTTAACAAAAAAGTTCTTACCAACCCATCGCACCCTGTCACGTCCCCAATTCTTTTTTCATGAATTGCCCAATGTGTGGCATTTTCCAAACACCCAACTTTTACATTTGTTAATGTCTTTCCCGAACTATGCCTAACATTCATCTCATTAACCATTTTAAACATTTAATGTGCGGAATAACATTAAATAAACTTTCAACAGTAAGAGACACACCAATATATGCAAGTAAGAATTATATTATTAATTCTATTTTGCATCGACCGGGAGAAAAGTCTCAATTGGCGTTTACACAAAATTTCACGTTCAACTGTCGTGTAGCTCGGCCATTGGCCGCTGCACTGTCCAACCTCACCTGAACACCTTCATTTCCACCTATGATTGTTGTGCCAACGTTTACCCCTACCTGCGCCATTCACGCAGCTCGTATCACCTTGGGTGCACCTTACCTGCACTTCGTGCGATTCTCATTTCACCACCTCTCACCTTGTCAACTTTTGTTCGACAGGCGCTCGCACCTCGAGTTGCCCTACCAGCACCTCCGCACAGTTACACAACCAGTCGGCACCCTCGCCTTAGGCCGCCTTGGCTACCGACGTCTGCATGTCTCCCCACACGGCGTGCGCCCTCATGCTAGTCACCTGACCCACGCGTCTCGCACCCAGCCTGCTTGCATTCAAGTCTTTAGTTCGTTAAGTGGACACATCTCCTACACGAACTCTTCATTATTTAAGAGCTCATTGAGATGGCTCACACTTTTTGCTTTCATTTCTCCAAACTCCATATCCACTAATATATATGTTTTCCTCGTTGGGTGGGGTTTTCAGCCAAAGGCCAAGCCAACCCATTTTTCATGATTTCTCATCTTTGCTCGGGGTAGCAGTGCCCGCACCCAGGACCGCCCACTCGCCTATATCTTTGCGGTGCCAACACTTAGCTGTATTTTCACATCGCTTCATGTTCGCCTCCCACTCGCCAGCTTGTCACCTTCATTCTGTGCGCGCCCACTTGCCGAGTCACCTACCTAGCTCGTCGTTTCCAGTCAAGTCACCCATCGCTCACTCTTCATTTCTTCTGTTAAATGCACCTAGTGGGCATGATCAGGTCGCCCGAATTCCACAACAACCTGTGAACACTACATTCTCCCCCACCTAAGGTCATTGTCATCCTCAGCAATCTGGTTATCCTTCATAGCTTCCTGTCATACTTCACAATCTTTCACTTCCATCTTCAAAGTGAGTCCTCCATTTCCCAGCTATCTTCCCTCAGTGCCTCCTTCCATCTGATAAGAAAAACCCGTCTTATGTGGCTCCCAATTCCTATCGTTCGAAGATTCAAAATATTCTCCTACACAAGTTTTGGTCTGTCAACAATCATGGTTGGTTCCCTTGCTGGTTCTACTCTGTCTGGATGTTCTACATCAAGTCAACCTTTCTTCAAATGACTGATATGGAAAACAGTGTGTTTCATATCCATGTGGCGTGGAAGCTCCAACTCATAGGCAACCTCCCCCACTCGCTTCTTGACCCCAAATGGCCCCTCATACTTCCTTATCAAAGATCTCATAGTCCCCTTAGGTGGCTGAAATTGATCTCAGATAATCCTAAGGAAAACCATATCTCGCACACTGAAGTGTGCATCGTGCATATCCTTATCTGCTCATTTCTTCATCCTCCTTGTAGCTTCATGGAAGCGCAACCGTTCCAACTCCAAGGTCTCATCCGAAGCCTTCATGAACTTCTTCGCATGAGGACTCCTCAAAAAACCTCCTGTCAATAAGGTATGTAGAGCGACTGGCATATGTCCATTTACCAACTCAAATGGACTATACCCTGTTGCAAAACTCTTTTGTATGTTGTATCTGAACTGAGCTACATCCAAGAGTCTAGGCCAATTCTTCTGATTAGCCATCACATCATGTCTCAAGTAGTCCTCTAGCAGTGTGTTGATTCTCTCGGTCTGTCCATCTGTCTACGGATGGTAACTCGAACTCATTAACAAATATGTCCCAACTAGCTTGAACAACGTGGTCAAAAATCTACCTATAAATCATGGATCTCGGTTTGACATAATGCTCAACGGCATTCCCCAATACTTCACTACGTTCTTGAATAACAATTCCACAATATTCTCAGCTCCACAAGGTATATTTGTTGGAACAAAGACAACATACTTGGAAAAATGATTGACCATGACCATGATCCCATTATACTCTTGCACTTGTGGTAACTGGGTGATGAAGTCCATCGAGACACTCATCCATGGTCTCTTACGAATCGATAAAGGCTACAACATACCTCCTTGCCTCTGAGTATCTGCTTTGTCTGGCTGACAAGTGATGCATGCATGTACATAGTCCTCCACATCTTCTCTCATCTTTTCCTAAAAGAATCCTCTCTCCAATAATGCCAAAGAACAACACTGCCTTAGGTGGCCAGCCCATGGAGAATCGTGGAATTCCTTCAAAAGGTGCCTCCTAAGCCCAGATGACTTTAGAACATAGATTCGGTTTCCAAAGAACAAGAATCCATCTCGGTGTCTTCCCCTCCTTTATTTGCTTCACTATATTCTACGCCTGAGTATCAGTCTCAATGCTTTCCTTCAGCTTGTTTTGCATCTCTTCTGTCATCTGTACATGAATCCTACTTTGTGCTGCCTAGTCTTCCTCTTCCTCCAATGCTGCTAGTTTTCCCTTCCTACTAAGGGCATCTCCCACTACATTGAGTCTACTAGGTCGGTACTCAATAGTCATGTTGAACTCTACCAAGAAGTCCTGCCAACGAACCTGCTTCATTGACAACTTTGGTTGTGATGCAAAATAACTTGCTACAACATTGTCATTTTTGAGAACAAAAGGTTTCCCAATCAAGTAATGCCTCCATACCTGTAAATAGTGGATGATCGCAGTCATCTCCTTCTCATGGACCAGATATCTCCATTCTCTATCCTGCAACTTTCGACTCTCGTACACTACTAGATGCCCATCCTATATAAGGACCCCTCTTATGGCAAAATCTGAAGCATCTGTGTGTACCTCCAATGGTCGCTCGAAATCTAGCAACTTCAGTATCGGTGATAAAACCATCCTCTTATTCAAATCATCAAATTCCATTTGAAATTTATCTATCCAACTCCAACACTTGTCCTACTTCAGAAGGTCTGTTAGTGATGATGTTACTTTGGAATACCCCTATAAAAACTTCTATTGGTAGTTAGTCATGCCCAAAAACACCCTCATATCATGGAAATTCTTCGGTTCAAACCAATCCTCGATCGCCTTCACCCTGTTTGACTCCATCCATATGTACCCTTGACCCACAATGAGTCCAAGGAATAGAATCTCAGTCTGGGAAAACACACACTTCGACTTCTTCAAGTACATTTGACTCTTCTTCAATGCCTTGAACACCAATGCCAAGTGCTTCTTATGATCCTCCATGTTATCACTGTACACCATGATGTCGTTCAAGTATACTACTATGAATGAATCCAAGTATGGACGTAGTACATCATTCATCAAAGTGAAAAGCGTTGCAGGAGCATTGCACAACCCAAACGGCATAACAAGGAATTCAAAGCTTCCATACCTCGTTACGATCACAGTATTCCTCTCATATCCTTCCTCCGTCTGCACCTGATAATACCCATGCCTCAAATCCATCTTGGAAAAAACTCGAGATTTCACAAGCTTATCGAAGCAATATGCAACTAATGGCAAAGGATACTTGTTTTTTATCGTCTTCTTGTTGAGAGCACGATAATAATAGCACATCCGTAGCTCATTCCTATCTTTCTTCCACTGGAAAAATACTGGAGCTCCATAAGGGGACCTTGAAGGTCGAATGAAACCTACATCAGTTAACTCTTTTAACTGTCATTGCAACTCTTCCAACTCAGGTCCTCACAACCAATAAGGAACTTTAGCCGAAGGTTACTTTGCTGGCTCAAGCTCGATGCTTTGGTCCACCATACATCTTGGTGGAAGTTTTTTTGGTAGCTCATCGGGCATCAAATCTGCATACTTATCCAACACCTCAGAAATCTCAGCTAGAATAGGCGTCCCCACTCCATCATCACTATCAACTTCTCGGATAATTGTCACATATGTCTCCATGTATGACTCCCGCATAGCCTTCTCCAAACTTAGTCCGGAAACATGTTGCAGCTTGACTTCCTTCCTTGCTTATGAGTAGGCAAAGTCCAAGTCTGTGATCTTCCGATCAGCACAACCTCATTGCAAAAGGGGACAATAACTACTATATTACCTTTCAAGAAATCCTGCCCCAATATCATGTCAAAATCGTTCATCTCCATCACTGTGAAGTCCAACCAACCTTGCTAGTCTTTAATCAGCACAGGCACTTCGTGTGCCATACCCGCCATGCTAGCTCTTGAGTTCACTGCCTTGACTTCCACATTCGATGGGAAACTCTTCAGTGCAACTTCTCTTGCTAGCCGTGTCATCATGAAGTTATGTGTGGCCCCCATGTCCACTAGTGCTTGAATGGTCTTTCCATGAACCACCAAGTATATGAAACCCAGACTATGAATCCATGATTTCTTCTCCATAACTTCAGACTGCATACGTACTTGGTCTCTGCAATTCGCTCTGATACCACTTGTCACACCCCTAATTCTTTTTTTGTGAATTGCCCAACGTGTAGCATCGGCCAAACACCCAACTTTTTCATTTGTTAACGTGTTTCCAAAACTACGCCTAACATTCATCTCATTAACCATTTTAAACATTTAATGTATGGAATAACATTAATAAACTTTCAACAACAAGAGACACACCAATATATGAAAGTGAGAATTATATTATTAATTTTGTTTTACATTGATCAGGAGAAAAGCCTCAATCGACGTTTACACAAAATTTCACCATTCAGCTGTTGTGTAGCTTGGCCCTTGGGTGCTGCACCATTCAGCCTCCCCTGAATGCTTTCGTTTCCACCTATTATTGTCATGCCAACATTTACCCCTGTCCGCGCCCTTTGTACAGCTCATATCATCTTGGGCGCACCTTACCTGCGCTTCGTGTTCTCGTTTCAACACCTCTCACCATGTCAACTTTTGTTTGGCGAGTGGTTGAACCTCGAGTCACCATACCCGCACCTCTGCATGGTTACACAACCAACTGGTGCCCTTTCCTTGGGCCACCCTACCTACCGACTTCCACCCGTCTACCTACACGACGTGCGCCCTCGCCCTGGTCACCTGACCCACGGGTCTCGCACCCAGCCTGCCTGCATTTAAGTCTTTAGCCCATCGAGCGAGCATATCTCCTACATGACCCTTCGCTATTTCAAATCTCCTTGAGATGGCTCACACTTTTTGCTTACCTTTCTCCAAACTCCATATCCAATGATATATATGTTTGGCTCGTTGGGTGGGGTTTTCGGCCAAAGGCCAAGCCGACCCACCGTTCATGTTTTCTCATGTCGGCTCGAGGTAGGGGCGCCCGCACCCGGGACCACCCACCTGCCTATAACTTCGCGGTGCCAACACTTAGTCACATTTTCACATCGCCTCGTGTTCGCCTCCTGCTCGCCAGCTCGTCCCCTTCGTTGGGCACGTGGTCGCTCGCCGAGTCACCTGCCCAGCTCACTGCCGTCTGTCGAGTCGCTCACCCTTCCTTTCTTTGGTTAAATGCACCCGGTGGGGGCGCTCGGTTTGCACGAACGCTGCAACAACCTGTGGGTGCTACATACACCATCCCATCCCATACCGTCACTCTATCCCCTTATACCAACACATAACATTTTCCCAAATACACACTCATATTTTAACTTAAAATCATGAATGAGGATTCTTACCAAGAAATTTAGTTTTAATGATCAACCTTTAAATCTGAAAAATATGATGGAAATATCCCTCTAGTTTGAATCAAATTCACTAATTTTGATAGATTGGATTGAATGTTGATTGATATTGAAACTTCCAATTCCTTCATTAATCTTTGATTCCATTCTTCACCTCATGCCAAAAACTTCATTTGTGACTAATGTTGGTACCATTTCATTGCCATCCTTTTCTTCTAGAAATTCATTATTTGTCTATCTTTTTCTCCCATAAACCCCTCATAGTCCATTGAAATTGATTAATCAAAGCATTATAGTTGTTATTTTACATTAAATTTAATTTGTGAATTTTTATGTTAAAAATTAGAAGTTTTCAACAAAATTACAGGATGTCATGACTTCCTATAAATGGCTTATGAGGCGACACGTGGTATGGGAGGAGAATCAAAACAAAGGATAGGAATGTGATCTAGGATGTACATACATGGTGAAAGATCTATTCAACAATGAATCTAAAGCTCATGGATACATGGTCAATGCTAGTCAAACCCAGCCTTTTTGGTCACAAAAGCAGCGAAAAGCCAGAGTTACCTAAACTAATTTCGTTTTGCTTTGGAAATCAGTTAAGATCAGAAAAGACAAAAATCACCTTTTTTTGTAAAAGCAGAAACATCTTCATGATAATGTATGTGCATTTGATTATAGACTAGAAGGGAAAGTTAGTGAACGAAAGGTAGGAGACAAGCAGATTAAAAGACTGCGTATTGTTTTCCAGAATGTTGTTGTTCTTGTGTATTGTTTCCAGAACATTGCTCTTGCATGTGATTTGATTTCCAGAACTTAATTCCAGGCATCGTTTTACCATTACAGTGTTTATGCGTTAACATTTTCATCACTTGAAGTTTCCTAAGTGTGCCATCGAAGCATGGATGGGCCCTACATGGAGATTGGTATACTTTTATTTTCATTTCCATACCGTTTTCAAATCTAAATAATTTTAAATAGCGTTTAATGTTATTTTCTTTCCTGTGAGTTTATTGATTCGATTAGAAGTTCTTGCAAGTATTATTCATGGTGATAGCTTGAGAGTTCAATTGCTAAATTATTGAGAAATATCTTGTAAAAGATTTGATCGACCATTGAATTTTGAAGTATCTTTGTGGACTCTGTTTTCATGCATCTAAGTTTTAATGTTCTTAAAAGAGTTTTTGGTTTTCATGAATGCTTAGTGTGTTAGCTGGAAAGAGCTTTTGTGAATGATATCCTTGTAAGAGGGTTGAAAACTCAGACTAGTAACACGTTGTTTATTTAGAACAGTTAATTAAATTAGATGATTTGAGTGTTAAGGTGTGAAAGGAAACATATTTCAATCTCCTGTAAAGGAGCGTTGTAGCCCGTCACAGTAGACACTTAGTTAGGTAGATGAGAACCTTTTAGGTCTATAGACTTTAGACATGTGCCTCTAAGTTTACCTACCTTGGTTGATATTAAATCTAGTCTAATCTAGCACCCTAGATTGGCCACTACATTTTGGCGTTGTTGCCGGGGAGGCGCAGTTAGAGGATTTCAAAAAAAAAACAAAATATAAAAAAAATTGAAATAAACAAAAACAAACAAAAACAATACATAGATTTGATTTTAATTGTCATTTTAGAAGTCATGTTTTCTTATGCCTAGATCTAGAGACAATAAATGTAAATTCATAAACCCCCCCATCCAAAAACTAACCTACAACCAGAAGCAAACCCTTTAGGAAAAATTGAACACACAACACCAGCTGAGAAAGTCACCATACAAAAATTAGATGATAAACACAAATCAGGTCAAAGAATTACACTTATTGAGAGACAAATCCTATTGGCACATGAATGACAGAAGAAACATCTCCCTGAATCCTCTACAAAAAGAGAAAGTAGAAAAATAACTCAACAATCCTTAGAACAACTTCTCTTTGGAACAAGTGACACTGAACAAGCAATTAAATCACCAAAGGAATCTATCAAAATGGCTGAGGAAGGAGGGGGATAAGCAAGAAGACCCACTCCTGAACAAAAACAAGATCAAAGAGAGGAGGAAGAGTCAACCTTTAAATTTCCTATTCAAGAACTAGAAGACAATCATGATGAGGAAATAAAAATGAAAAAAATACCTCCTTCTGTGTTACCAAAATTTTATGGCATGGCTTTAGAAGATCCAGATTCATTCTTGTTTGAGTTTGACATTGTATGTCATTTGTAAATATTCAAAGAATTTGTTTCAGCACTTCAGTATTTCAATAAAGGAGTTGTTTTGTTTTTGTTCTAATCAGAGGTACCTATTCAAGCAATGTGCAGTGGGACCTGTTCAGAAGACTATGTTACCAGTACCAATATTAGAGGGACCTATTCAACAAATATCAAAGGGACCTATTAAAGACTACATTCAAGATACATCTGGCTACTTCAACAAAGTTTCAACAAAGTTTCAAAGGTTGCTTATCATCAAAGCTACATCAACACCAAGGATCAAGGAAGCTGCACAAACATAGTTCTTCACATTTCAAAGAAGTTGCACACACATAGTTCTTCAGATTTCAAAGCTGCACACACGTAATTCTTCAGATTTCAGAGGGACTTGTTATATCCAATTTCATCTCAAAAGGGACCTGTTATGGACAATGAAGATTAGTCATATTTGGACAATGAAGATCAGTCCTACCTGTGCATGCCAACTCAACTTTTGGTTAACCAACAAGTGTAATGTATTGTTGTAATTTTTATTTTTAACATTTAAAATTCTTGAATTATTTTAGTGTTAAATATGATGATTATGATTGCTTTTTATCAATTTCAAACACCCCTATACCCATCACCCTTGTAACATTCCTAACTACTCAACTCTGCTATCATTTTCCAACACACTTTAGCCTATTGCCATATTCCTCCTACGATTTTCCAATCTTTTCCTATACCACCCTTCAAATCTTGTCATTAACTCCTCATTTTTGAATCAGCCATCAAACCTTATCATCGATCCATCATCTTCCCAATCGGCCTAGTACCATTAAGTAATGGGAAAGTGGTGAATCATGGGAAAGACAAGTGTTCAATGATTTCATTCATTTTTGAATCGGCCAAGTTATAAAACATTTATTTGACCCAAGTCGACTCATGCAACATATATCCATATCATCACTCCAACACTCCTTATATGTATATGGCGTTTTCATCATTGTACCTATGCAAACCAATACAGTTCCTCTGTCTTTATGATGTGAATGTGCTCTGCATTATCATTATAGTAATTTGGAAAGGTCGGCTGTTAAGTTTCATTTCATAAAACTCTCAGTTCGTAAAGGGCGTTACCATATTAGTGATTCAAACTCTGTGATTTCAAAGAAAACTGGGACAACAGGCGCTACAAAGGGAGAGCATAGCAAATAGGCTCACCATGAATTTCTACCTCTGCCCATAAAATAAGGACATTAATCGGATCGTTGCCCAAGCAATTGAAGAAGGAGACCCCGAGAACTGAGGGCACTACCAGGTTGGTTAAGTGGAGCACAGAACAATGGTAACAAATCTAGAGACCCTTATTGAATTGTTGAAGCATAAAAAAAAAAGGGTTAAAACAGGAATTTCTTTTTCAAAATGACCAATAGAGCAGAGCCTGAGACATTTGATAGTTCCCAATATAATGATGACTGTATTATGATTTTAAGGGAAAAGCAATGGTTATGTTTTCTAGAGAAATTTAATGGGAACAATGAAGAAGTGACCAAGCAGTTTGCATTCACATTCAATGGAGAGAAAGCATTAATAGGAAACTTCTCTTTTAGGATTTCATAGGATACCATAGAACAAACATTGGGAATCAGTCCAGAAGGGGAAAAATATTTCAAAACAAAACAATTTAAGGAAATATCATGGACTCAACTTATGTCTAGGTCAAGGGTTTCCTCTGTCAACTGGAAAAAGGGTCTTCGTAGAAGCTGGCTAATGCACCCATGGGATGAAATGGTATACATTATTCAGAAATTTGTTACATGTGAAGGTCGTTACAACATAGTATATCTATATCACATCAAACTCCTGTTGCACGTAAAAGGGAAATGCACCATTAGTCTACTCTATTTCCTCTTACAAAGTTTGACTAAGATATCAAAAACTATTCAGAAAAAAAAGTGTAATGAAGATAAAAGTTTGTATCATTTTGGGTTGACTAAAATTCTAATTGAATTTGAAGTGCAGAGGAGGGGAAAAACATGGAAAGAATTTTTGGTTGCTAATCAAATTAAAGATGGAGAAGTTGAACAGGAATAGCAAGAGCGCACAGAGTTCATGCTTGATATTGATGAGGAAATCCCTGAGCACAAGTCAAGCAATTTTCCTCCACACAACAGTAGTGTGAGGACAAGAAGGATGAGGCAAGAAATTGCCCAGAAAATTGAGCAAGACAAAATCTTCACTACTTATACAAGAAGATCAAGGAGAATACAAAAGACCCAAAAACAAGATGATCAACCAGAGTCAAATGCAAATGCACCAATGGACATTGAGAGCAGTGCTCATTCACAGCCAGAACCGGAAGCAGAAATGGAAGTCGAGAGTAACAATGGACAAGGGAAAGATCTAGCACCTGCAAACAAGAAACAAATAAAGTTAAAGAAACAAATTGAAAAACTAAAAGAGGAATTGATGGAGGAAAACATGCTAGAGAAGGTCATCAAGAAGGAGAATGAAATGTTGAGAGTTCAGAGCAAGAAGACTCAGCAGAAAAATGAGGAACTAAAGGAGCAAATCAAAGAACTTAAGACTGAACAAACTGATATTTGCAAATGGGCAACCAAATGGTATACTCAAAAGAAAGCTCTCAAAGAAAAATACAAGAATATGAAACATCAGCTCCACATTCAGAAGAATGCCCGAGCTCAGAAGAATATAGATGCATTACTACAAGCGGTAGAGGCACAACCAGGAACAGAATATAAAGGGAGCACATCAGGATTAGCATGAGGACATGCTAAATCATTGAGCTTGGGGGAGATGTTGGTACCATTTCATTTCCATCCTTTTCTTCTAGGAATCCATCATTTGTCTATCGTTTTCTCCCATAAACCCCTCACAGTCCATTGAAATTGATTAATCAAAGCATTATAGTTGTTATTTTACATTAAATTTAATTTGTGAATTTTTATGTTAAAAATTAGAAATTTTCAACAAAATTACAAGATGTCATGACTTCCTATAAATGGTTTATGATGTGACACGTGGCATGGCAGGAAAATCAAAACAAAGGATAGGAACGTGATCTAGGATGTACATACATGGTGAAAAACCTATTCAACAGCGAATCTAAAGTTACTCGATACATGGTTAATGCTGGTCCAACCCAGCCTTTTTGGTCACAAAAGCAGCAAAAAGCCAGAGTTACCTAAACTGATTTCGTTTTTCTTTGGAAATCAGTTAATATTAGAAAAGACAAAAATCACCTTTTTTTGTAAAAGCAGAAACATCTGCATGATAATGTATGTGCATTCGATTATAGACTAGAAGGGAAAGTTAGTGAACGAAGGATATGAGACAAGCAGATTAAAAGATTGCATATTGCTTTCCAGAACGTTGTTGTTCTTGTGTATTGTTTCCAGCACATTGCTCTTTTATGTGATTTGATTTCCAGAACTTAATTTTAGGCATCGTTTTACCATTACAGTGCTTATGCGTTAACGTTTTCATCACTTGAAGTTTCCTAAGTGTGCCATTGAAGCGTGGACGAGCCCTACGTGGAGATTAGTATACTTTTATTTTCATTTCCATAGTGTTTTCAAATCTGAATAGTGTTGAATAGCGTTTAATGTTATTTTCTTGCCTGTGAGTTTATTGATTCGATTAGAAGTTCTTGCAAGTATTGTTCATGGTGATAGCTTGAGAATTCGATTGCTAGATTATTGAACAATATCTTGTAAAAGATTTGATCGACCATTGAATTTCAAAGTATCTCTATGGACTCCGTTTTCATGCATTTGAGTTTTAATGTGCTTAAAAGAGTTTTTGGTTTTCATGAATGCTTAGTGTGTTAGCTGGAAAGAGCTTTTGTGAATGATATCCTTGTAGGAGGGTTGAAAACTCAAACTAGTAACACGTTGTTTCTTTAGAACAATTAATTAAATTAGATGATCTGAGTGTTAAGGTGTGAGAGGAAACATATTTCAATCTCGTGTTAAGGAGTGTTGTAGCCTGTCACAGTAGACACTTAGTTAGGTAGATGAGATCCTTTTAGGTCTATAAACTTTAGACACGTGCCTCTAAGTTTACCTACCTTGGTTGATATTAAATCCAGTCTAATCTAGCACCCTAGATTGGCCACTACAACTAACCTGATGAAGGTGTTTGACACTAACTTATGAGAAAATCCTTCATTTCTAAGAAAAAAATGTACATAAAATAGTATGGCACGGAAATGATGCTTTCATTTCTTACCCCAAAAACGAATGGTTTCTTAAAAAAAAATTATAAGAAATGTTGGGCTCATTTGTAATGTAGGTCTCGCCCCAACTGTTGTTGAGTTGAATCATAAAAAACAGAGGTTGGTTCTGTGGATGGTTTTTGAAGACGGTTTCATGGTCTGTCGTTAGAAGTAGAACCTTGGGAGAAGTTCAATTTTGATAGTCTTATTTTGCAAATCATTGGTCACATTATATAGGGGTTCATGTTTGGTGGCAGTATTTAACATGTTTGAAAATCGGTTATATATGTGGCAATGATTAAAGGCCAGCAATATATAGCAGAGGAAATGGTCGAAGGTCTATGGTGGATTCTAGTCTTGATGAGAGTCTAAGTTCGAATTGGTGGAAGTAGACTCTAGTTATGCTCAACTATATATAACGGAGGAACTCTGCTAGAACGAGAGCCTCATGTGATCAATTATTTATGACCCTATGAGAAATTAGGGTTGCATAAAGGCATGTGGTTGATAAAATTAACTTTGGGTGGAAATCATGGTCACTGATCAAGTGGAGATCTTGGGTGAACAAATATTTCCTTAACAATATTGACCATTTAGGGATTTTTGATGTTTAGTTATTCTTATGATTTTTCAATGTTTTATTATTTTTTTGGGTCAATTTCTCTGTTTTTTATTTAAAAGTGGATTTACTGTACAATTTTATAGTATTTAACCTGATACAAAATTATAAATTTAAATGTAAGGGTTACATTATATATAATTTATAAATTAATGATTAAATATAAATAATAATTTAGTAAAGTTATTTATTCTATTCAAAAAAATAAAATATATATGTCAATTTAGTATATAACTCAATTATATTTTGAAGATATATCATTTTTATTACTATAAAGATTAATTTATTATTATAATGGATTAATAATATAGTTTTGAAAGTTTATTGATCATTTTGTTTAGGTTTTGTTTTTCAATACTAGTTGTAGGATTTATCGTTTCCAACCTTTTTGCTTATTCCAGTGGAGGGAGTGACACTCTTTATAGTGAGCTTGTTGTAGGTGGCAACCATCTACTTTTAGCTCTATTCCCAATGGAGATCAAATTAATCTCCACAATCATGTTATTTATATGCTTTCTAAATCTTATAGTATACCCCAAATTTGAGGTCTACTCAAGTCAGATCCAAGAATATACACAGTATATGTGGAATCATGTACTTATCAAAAAATTTCTAGGAATCTGGCCTTCAAGAAAATCGCACTCTCACTGGGTCCAAATCAAGTGGAAATGCAAAGGCCAAATCAAGTTTGAATTGAGTGTCAAGGGTTTCTTCACCATTGTATTTTCCATCCTAGAAGATAAAACATGGATATTCGATAATGGCCCATGTGATCAAAGGAACCTATGCACTATGAGTATTCGAGAATGACCCATGTAAGCAACCCATGCCTATAAGAAACTACCTATGAACCGTGTTGCACTCAATTTGCTAAAGTTCCGAGGAAGCGAAAGTGCCAACTTTTTTCAACAAAATCGAATCATTTACAAACACTCTATATATCATTGTAAACCCATTCTACAAGTTATGTAATGTGAATGATCATAGTAAGACCTTGAATGTATGTAACAACCAAGGTAAGCCTATTATTTTGGCGAAAGGTTTTATCCTAGGAGGTTTTTCATCTCACTTACTCATGTGTGTTTCTAAACACAGATAGTCGGCAAAGTTTTTCCCTCCAGCCTCACCCCAAATCTAGGGTAGAATTATGCGTCAAAGTCTTAGGTGGGTCCTAGTGTTTTTGTCGAGTCAGATATAAAAGTGATTTGAAAATAATTTAAGCTATTTGGCTAAATTATTTTATTACAAATCACTTAGTGTACTAGATCATATTGTGTCGCATATTCAGTATGCGCCTTGAGGGTCTAAGCCAAATGTGTATTCCCCTTTGAAGGTAGTAAATGTAAAAATCTTATGTATTAGATGGTGGAAAAGTATTAAATCCTCCATGTGTAAATTAACTAATTTTGTTTGCAATATAAAATTAAATCATAACCTAGAAAATTATTTAATTACAGTCAAAATTAAAATTTCTTTGGAGAATAATTCTCCAAGTGGAAAATTTCATGGATCCTAAAGGAATAAATTTTTAAAAGTCCTCCACCAAGGGAATATTGTATACTTTAAGAAAATTAGGACCCTTGAACCTTGGTGGTTAAGTCAAAGTCTTTTTTTTTAGGAAATTAGCTCAAAATGATTAATTTTGACTTAATAAAAATGAAATTAAATGATAAATTCGAAAATTCTTCAAAAATAACATATTAATGGCCCAGATTAAAAAATGATCAAATATTTTTTCAACGACCGTGATTTTTTTATAAGGACCAGAGAAACTAGCCGTTATTTTTCCACTTAAATGATTGATTAATAAATTAGAGTCATTTGAGTCTTTAGCACGATGATCTCTGACTAGAAAATTGATGTTGAAGCACCTTTGTAACGTTATTGTCTCAATGAGAACTATTTTTTCTATCATAATAAAGACTTTGGGGTGTAATTCAAGGTGGTCATGCTTATTGATTTGTGGTATGTACTGACTACAGACATTCCTATGTTGTGTTCAATATTGGTAAGATCTATTTTTCATTAGATGAAGATAAAATCATACTATTTATAATTCTGAGCTAATCTTAGGTTGTTTGATTCCCCATCTGATTAACAGATTGTCTTAAGATAAATACATAGTGTTTGCTGATACTTCAGTCCTTAGCATCCAAGTTCACAAACTTGGACAGGGATCACTATTGCTGGGATTCCAAATATTTGCATGGTGGATTAAATCTTCGCTAAAGCTATAGTCTTCATTGGAGTTTCTAAGATGGTTTTAGTCATTCCTAAAAGAAATAGTCATAAAAATGTTTTTCTCAAGAATATAAATTTTCAAAACCCCTGTATATTTGTAGAAGTTGTAAATGGTTTTGTAAATATAATTTGTAAATTATTTCTCGTAGTGGGGCTTTTGATATTTTGTATATATTTTGGGTTTTGTATGTTTTATTTCCATTTTTGGTGGTGAATTCATGAAAAGAAGCTAAAGTAGAGCTAGATCTAAGCCATTCACAATAAAATCTAGTCTCTAGCAATTTTTTTGTAAGACCAAGAAAATTGAGCAAAATTTAGTGGAATAATTTTTTGTGAAAAGATTTTTCTTACCTCTTACTCTTCTAAAGACCACCTATTTATAAATAATATTTTGTAAACCATTTTTTCAATATTTTATTTTAAACCTACTTTGAAAATAAATTTAAAATTCTTTAATTATTATTATTATTTTAATATTTTATTAACTTGGTAAATATGTTTAACATTTAATAGCCCTTGCTCTTTGCATATATCTTAAGCTAACTTTTGTTCATATATTTTTATGTAGTCGGGCTTTGAAGGGATTTCTGACCATATAAATATATGTCTAGGAAGGATTTTTTTATTTATAAGGTTTTTTTTTTTTAAATACACATATTCCCTTTGAATTTCACTTTTCATGGGATAATTTTTATTGAAGCCGCAAGTCCCAGACGTCATAACTGAAGGTTGTTGCAGTAATCGAAAGGCAAAATCAAAATTTTTGGTAGCCGTCAGTCCTCTCCTCCAAGCGGCCATTTTTTTTAAAAGGAAGCCGAGTGGCCATTTTTTAAAAAAGGAAGCCGAGTTGAAGGAAGGGTTCTAGGGTACATCGATCGGCATTTCAAAATCTTTTAAAAGTAACCGCTAGGGTTTAGGCCCTTGATCTCATTTGAGAATTAAATTTTGCAAGGGTTCAGCCTTGTAAAATCTCTTCACTAAAATCTGACCTGGACTCGGTTTGCATATTTGTAGACACATATTTGACTCGAATTCTGGTGCTTGAGCGAAAATCTTTAGGAGATTTGAAGCATAGAAATTTTGCAAATAAATTTTCAGGGGTTTCATTCTATGACCTTAATTGATTTGCAAGCTTCCACTCATTCATTACAAGGTCTTATGGTCCTGCCCCTGGATTTGACCGTTGATAGTGCTCTCCTAGGCCCAGCCGTATGTCCTAAAGGCCTCATACAGCCTAGCCACAAGGATTATGTTTATTGTTTCTAATCTCATTTACTCCAGGACTAATATCTCTTTGCTTGCAGGGTTTCTTTCAGCTTGTTGGAGTGTTTCACTAGTAATTTTTATGGAGATTTACCTCGTGCATTTCATTTTGATGCATACTGTTTCACAAGAGCTTGATCTTATTATTTATTTATTTATTATTGTAAACCTCCAACTCGGCTATATAAAATCACATCCGAAACATATAATAATTAAATTCCCTAACATTAAAAATTAACCAAGAAGGGGTTTGAAACATTAATCAGAGTGTTGAATTCTCTAAGATTTGTATTTCTTACATAGATGTGGGTCCTATTCACTGTTGTAAAATGCTTCCTGTGGTCTTGTACGTAATTTGCATTCAATTTTTATGAGTGTCACATTTTTTTTTTAAAGGGCATCATCTGAATTTACTAGGGAATGGCATCGTAAAAAATATGTTATTCACACATGCTCCTACATTGAGTTTTTCATTTGGTTAGTTTGTTTCATAAATAGTTGAATGCCATAAGCATATAATTATCTTGAGGTCTGACGTACTTTTTATAAGATATGAAAACCTTTGAGCTAAAATATTCCCTTAACCATTCAATTACACAAGTTATTGTGGGCTAAGAGTTTTCAGGCATGACAGTGAGCTGATCTGAAGCATCATTCTGACAGTTTCATAATAACCACCATTGGACTCTTGCATAAGCTTTCCCTGTTGGGTCTCTTATTGTTTGGCACCTCTTTGGTTTTGATGACCGTTATGATCATTTTCTGTTGCGCCTTACAACTCATTAATTGCATCCTTGCATCCATAAGTGACTGCTGCTTGCATTTTTATGAAGTGCTCTCATGTAAGCCAGAGGGAATTAAAAAAAAAAATCTAGCACTGATTTATTACGCCGTAAGGCGTTTCCATCTGAAATCAACTCAACTCCCCTGTGAGGTTACGTGTCCATTCGTAAGCCCTTGATTTAGTTGTTAGACGATTAAAATTGTTTGAGCCCTTAGATTAATTCTACTGGTATTAAACGTTATAAGAATCGCAACCGGCCACGCAAAGCAACGACCTCTCCTTGCTCGGCCCTACTTGGATCGCCCTTGCTCAGCGATACTAGATCGCGATACTGGATCGCCCTTGCTAGGTATATTAAGGCGGAAAAAATATCGGCATGAGTTGCAGGCAGCAAGGCTAGCGCGCGAGAGCTACTTAAAAAAGCAATACTGTTATTTATGTTTACCTTTCTGTCACTACAGTTTCCAAATAGGGCTGCATGCAGGTTTATTGGACCATCAATAGGTTTTAATCCAAAGGGGTCCTCAGATTCAGAGGGGGCCAAAGGCCCAATTTCTCCATTGGATTTGAAGACATTTTTTGGAGTTGGGATCACTTATTGGTCTGAAAACAGCGTTGATTGCCAGTTGAGTTCTCCCACGTAGTAAAGCGAGACAATACCGATTTGTTCTCCCCATGGATTTACAGAATCCGCCCATCAAACAAGAACGTAGAGCTATACCTGTGTTATATCCCGTGATTCAAATTCGAGCACAAGAAACCCACATACTCATTGCTGTATAAAATGTGAAATTGTGCAATACACTGTTCAAAAGCAAGATGAACATGAAATATGGGATGTGGCATTGCCAAATCGGAGCTATTCAAATGTTCCAGTGTTTCCCGTTGCTCATTTTCTCAGGGCTTGCTATCTTTGCAAACGGCAATGAAACCATGGAAAGGACATCTACATGTACAGCTCTGTTATAATGATCACACGATTGCTTTAAACCTCTAAGAATCGATTGAATTGATTAAAATTTCCCATTCTTAAGAGTTAGTCACATTCTCTGTTTGTTGATTATTGCAGGGGTGACATGGCATTTTGCAGCGAGGAATGCCGCCACCAACAGATTTTGATGGATGATGAAATGCCTTTAACGACAGATTTTGATGGTTGAATGAATGGAGGCATTTGCTGCTTCTCCATCTTCATCGAGTGCTGCTTCATAAGATCAGAGGCATGAGAATTGTCCATCATCAGAGCGGCAAAAAGAGGCGTTTCAATGTATGTATTTTTTGCATCAGAGTTGCTGTAGAAAAATACACTGCTATAGATGATATAAAAATGTATCTCTGTTTTATTCAGAGGAAAAGGGATTGAATGGGGTAGGCTTTTCTGAGGCATATTAATACGGAGAGAGTTTTTATCGAAGTTTCAAGTGTCAAATGCAAGAATAAGCTAATTGAATTTTTATTTCCAATCCTTCAGATTATTCCCTTGGTAGGAGAATCATTTTAAACAGATTCGTAGTTTTATCTCCAAGAATCTGTCTAAAAATTGCTACTTCATCTGAATTTAATGAAGTTCTTTCCCCGGCTGGCGATGAAGCTCTTTGTTCGAAAGCCAAGAACCGGTGTGCACCGCAGGGTTTTGTATACGACTGTTGCGCTCCTCATCTTGGGCGTTGTTATCTTTTTCAGATCTCTGCACCTCACGCAGATGCCCTTGTCACAAGAATACAGAAACCCACAGGAGCAGCTACCAGGTCACGAGTTCGATCCTCGGGATGAGAACAGAACAGATCCTTTGGACCATCCGACTCCACTCAGAACACATGCCAACTCCACAGGGAATGCATCTTCAATTGTCACAGAGAACAAACTGGCTCGTCATCATTCGCTGGTCCCTGGGTTCTTTATCTTTGGAGACTACACTGTAGCCTGCGGGAATAACAACAGTCTTGGAATTTTTGCGAGAGCGAATCACCCTCCATACGGAAGGGATTTCGACACCCACATCGCCACAGGAAGATTATCCAACGGCTGGCTCGTCATAGATTACCTAGGTAAGGTTTCTTGATTATTTGGAATATATACAATGTGTATACATCTCCGTGCAAACCCTCGATGCGCATGTTCCAGGTTTTCTTCATCTGTAACGATCGATCTCTGTATAATATAAACAATGTGTATACATCTCCCGACAAACCCCAGATCCACATGGTCTAGGTTTTCTTCATCTGTATCGATCGATTTCACTATAAATTTCCTTCTCTGAAATGTAACAGCGAACCTCATGGCTATGCCGCTGGTTCAGCCATTTCCTGGACAAGCGGGGCGAATCGAAACCATGCCGCGTGGACTCAATTTTGCTTCTGCAGGGGCGCGAGTTTTGCGTCCCAGTGACTCAGACCAAGTACTGATTGCCCCTGTACTCAACGATATGATTAGTAATACTTCCTGTAAATTTTCTTTGAAATAATGGGGATTGGTCTAACAGAATTTGTTTATATTCATTCATTCAAAAACAGGGACAACACATATTGTTGGGGCAGCAGGCTAAGCTAGCTATAGAAACGATTGAGCATATATCGTCGATCCTAGGGCGAGAATCAACGAATCAAATAATTTCGAAGTCCATTATTTATATCTCCATAGGAAGCATCGATTATATTGACTTCTCCCTATGTAATCCTTTTGGCTTTTCCTCATTCACGCCATGGCAATTCAACCAATTGCTCATCGATGCCATCAGCGCAGAAGTGGAGGTCAGTAATCCTGCAAATCTTCGTGTCCAGGGTTTTAGGGATTGTGGAGGTCAGTTGTCTTGCAAATCTTCGTGTTCGGGATTTAGTGTTTAGGGTGGAGTTCAGTTATCCTGCAAATCTTCATGTTTAGTGTTCAGGGTTTAGGGTGTGTGCAGGTCAGTTATCCTCCTAGTCTAAGGTTTCTTGACAATACCAACAATAATTTTCTTGACCATACAAATAAAAATCATTTCAGTCTTGTTGAATTGAATTGCAGTTTGGGTAATATTTATGACTGTGCAGAATCTGTATACTGCGAACACAAGAAAGTTTGTGTGCGTGGGTTTAGGTCCTCTTGGATGTGCACCACATTTCTTATGGGAGCGTAACAGAACCGACGGGGAATGCATTGAGGAAATAAATAACATGATGATGGCGTATAATTTGTCTCTTAGGTACAAGTTGGATAAGCTCAGCGACCTCCGTTTTGTAATGGATTGTTAGATCGCTTCAATGTAACTACAAGGTTGCATTTTCAATACAAAAGTTACTCTTGCATTTTCAATACAAAAGTCACTCTGGTTGGGTTGCGCCCACTATCCAACCTCCTCCCCCTCTAGTTACAGTGCGATCATAGGATGGTGTGCTAGGTTACCAAGTATATTTTGTCAATACCCTTCTTTAGTGTTTATTTTACATGTTTGCAGTAGAAGACCTGCATTGACCTTGGTGTGAATGAATTTCAATCTACAGATTTGTGTGTAGATATTTCTTCTGTGTTTTAGTAATATGAGAATTGAACTAAAATTTTTCCTGCATATGTGTGAGCCAATATATATTATGTCGCATCGATCCAACAATGAGAGTCCACATTGTATTCTCAGGGACATATTATGTATTTATCCCAGGAAGATATTGATTGGTTGATGAAAGGTTTTGTGTAGCCACGTATTTCCAAATGTTGTAGATGATATTCTAGATTTCTTTATTACAAAGTATATTAGCTCGGATGCAATTACTCTGTTTTGTGCATGCTATGTAATGATTGAGCATATGCAATCTATTCTACATAGCTTAAGTAGATCATAACGCAATATATTTGTTGTAGATTAACACCCATTCAAAGACGAATCTAAACTTGGAGCTAATGACCTGTAGTGTCCATTTTAGTTATGATAAACGACTTGTTAAGCTATTGTGACGGCAAGAGATCTGTGTTATGACATTTCAAGATCAATATACTCCTTCTTGTGGTAACAAAGTATATTTATGGTGCTTACTTATTAATTAAATTTTATATTGATTTAATAACATGCGCCACATATCAGTGATATCTTGACAAATACATGCACCTACATTTCCTTATTCTTTGCAGAGTAGTCTATAAGAATTATTGTACGTGAATGTTATGAAAAGGAATATATATCCTTCAAGTTAATACCCTGTAGCTTTCATTAGGGATTTCCAAAAAAATATTTTGTGATTGTAGAATGCCTATGGAGTGATCTCTTCAATTACATTATTTTTCTCTTTGGATTTGTGGTAACATAATATATTCTCCAGATCTTGTATATTTGTTGAGACTTGAATTGATTCAATGTTTATGCTTGAAAATGCATGAACATGTCTTTTTAAATATACAGTAAACTTAGGTTTTAATAATTATAATGTATTCTACTTTTAATATTTTATTTTAATGGCCAGATTCTGTACATGATGAAAATGGACTCCCTTCACCCCCCTTTGATGAGGACATTCTATAGATGATGAAAATGGACTCCCTTCACCCCCCTTTGATGAGGACTCCCTTCACCCCCCTTTGATGAGGGTTCCTTTGTGACAACCCAGACAACTTTGAATACCTTAGAAGTTAGGTAGTCTTAAAATATGTGTTTAGTATGCTCTCTTCCTCAATGTGGCTGCAGGTAAGATGTTACTTGGTCATGGAAGAAACCCAGTAGTCTTGAGGCCCCTTTTAGATATCATATACCTACTAAAGGCTTAAACGTGCTTATTGCTTCTCTGTGGTATACTGCAGTGGCTAGAAATAATTTGAATAATGGGTGAAGACAATTGTTAATGTCGTTGTGGAAACAATTGCAAGCATGGTAATGTGCCAAAGTTACTGAAGTTTTTCCTATGCTTTACTAAGGATTTTTGTTCATAAGCTTCATTTTTCATGTTGCAGGTACAATCAGATTCTGCAGATGATGAAAATAGGCTCCCTTCAGCCCCATTTTATGAGGGTTCCTTTCTGACAACCCAGACAACTTTGAATACATCAGTTAGTATTCAAATATGTGTTTAGTATGCTCTCTTCCTCAATGTGATTGAACGTGAGAAAGAGCATTCCTTGATTTTTAGGTATTATGTAACCGATAGTTTTTCTCTATTTTGAAAAATACTATTGATTCACAATCTTAAATACTATTGATCCACAATTTTTTTTTTAAATCTTAATGGGGGAAAAACTTATGTACCAACTAGATATGTTGGACGGAGCTTGTAGTAGGGAAATATGCATTTCTTATTTGGAGTTATTTGTAATATAGCGAAATGTTTTTAAACATGATTTTGTGTATTTGTACATCAGAAACCAAATTTCCCAAGTGATGCATATGTTAACTTGAAGTTCAAAGTAGCAAAAGGCGGCTTTAGAAAGGATATCACTGAATAGAAAATGGTTTGTAGTGAGTTGGAATGTATTTTTATTTTAAAATTTGTTTCTGCAATAGCGGTAAATTATGAAGTGGATGTTAGCTCATGAACTTGGTAACTAATGGAATAATGATGCTTTTATAACCCAAAAGCAGCATATAGTTCAAGTAATGAAATTACAAGACCTGCCTAAACAGGGCCTGAACTATTTCATGGTAGGCCAATGTGACAACATCATTGTTAGTGGATGAATAACGAGATATAGTGACACTATATTGAAAGATAAAGTAGTTAAGAGGCAGCTCCATGAGGCGTGAAAAGCTCTGATGAGGAGAAAGTAAAGTCCTAGTGTGAAAACCTCTGATGAGGAGGAAGTGACTAGCCTGTGTGCTGGCCTGATTTGCATTGTGTTTGTTTCTAGTAGATCTAGATCTATTGGGAAATTAATTCTAGATTTTCTAGAACTCTCACATTTGAGGAGCTCCAAGATCGAGATGACAAAACTAGGTTTTTTCTTCGGGATTCCTTCCTCTCCCTTTTTTGTATGCATTTGTATGTTAATATCTTGATCTGAGTTAAGTTCTCTTTTAAGAGGGGCATGCTGGTTGGTTTGGGCCCACTATCCAACCTTCTTCTCCTCTAGTTATAGTGCAATTGTAATATGTTATACTAGGTTACCAGGGATATTTTTTCAATACCTTTCCTTAGTGTTTATTGTGGTTTATTTTACATGTTTGCAGTAGACGACCTGCATTGACCTTGGTTTGAATGAATTTCAATCTACAGATTTGTGTGTAGATATTTCCTCTGTGTTTTAGTAATATAAGAATTGAACTAAACCTTTTCCTGCATTGTGTGTGAGCCAACATATATTATGTGGCATCGATCCAACAATGAGATTCCACATTGTATTCTCAGGGACATATTATGTATTTATCCCAGGAATAGCTACGTATTTCCACATGTTGTAGATGATATTCTAGATTTCTTTATTACAAAGTATATTAGCTTGGATGCAATTACTCTTTTTTGTGCATGCTATGTAATGATTGAGCATATGCAATCTATTCTACATAGCTTAAGTAGATCATAACACCATATATTTGTTGTAGATTAACACCCATTCAAAGACGAATCTAAACTTGGAGCTAATGACCTGTAGCGTCCATTTTAGTTCTGATAAACGATTTGTTAAGCTATTATGACTGCGAGAGATATGTGTAATGATATTTCAAGATCGATCTACTCCTTCTTGTGGTAACAGAGTATATTTATGGTGCTTACTTATCGATTGAATTTTAGATTGATTTAATAACATGCGCCACATATCAGTGATATCGCGACAAATACATGCACCTGCATTTCCTTATTCTTTGCAGAGAAGTCTATCAGAATTATTGCACTTGAAAGTTCTCAAAAGGAATATATCCCTAAAGTTAATACCCTGTAGCTTTCATTGGGGATTTCAAAAAATTATTTTGTGATTGTAGAATCCCTATGCAATCATCTCTTCAATTATATTAATTTTCGCTTTGGATTTTTGGTAACACAATATATGCTCGAGATTTGTATATTTGTCGAGACTTGAATTAATTCAATGCTTATGCTTGAAAATGCATGAACATGTCTTTTTAAATATACAGTAAACTTAGGTTTGAATAATTATAACGTATTCTGCTTTTAATATTTGATTTTCATGGCCAGATTCTGCAGATGATGAAAATGGACTCCCTTCACCCCATTTGATGACGGTTCCTTTTTGACAACCCAGACAACTTTGAATATCTTAGGTAGTCTTAAAATATGTGTTTAGTACGCTCTCTTCCTCAATGTGGCTGAAGGTGAGATGTCACTCGGTCATGGAAGAAACCCAGTAGTCTTGAGTTCTTTTTTCGATATCATATACCCACTAAAGGCTTAAACATGCTTATTGTTTCTCTGTGGTATACTGCAGTGACTGGAAATAACTTGACGAATGGGTGAAGATTGTTGTTAATGTCACTGTGGGAGCAATTGCAGGCATGGTAGTGTGCCAAAGTTACTGAAGTTTTTCCTATGCTTTACTAAAAGGGATTTTTGTTCATAAGCGTCATTTTGCATGTTGTAGGTACAATCAAATTCTTCAGATGATGAAAATGGACTCCCTTCATGCCTATTTGATGAGGGTTCTTTTCTGACAACCCAAACAACTTTGAATATCTTAGGTAGTTTTCAACAGTCAGAGTGTTGATTGATCTGGAACTCTGACTGTGTCGGATGTGTTAGGATATTCCGACACATAGGAAATAGTTAAGTTCAACTTGGTCTAGTATAGAGTTAGGTATAGAGTTAGGTAAAGTGTGTTTATTTACCGTTGTACATTTTGTAACTTACAATCCGACGGTCACGATATGTAGTGATCCGACGGTTCATTCTCTCCTCGGTATTACCGACACTTGATCCGTGGCTTGACACCCGATTGGTCCATGAATTCTATTTAAAGCGCATGGAGGGTTATTTGTAGGTTAACCGTGCATGAGAGAAGCTTATGTAAATTTTCATTCTTTTATTAATAAATTGCCTGTAGTAGCCACGTTGGCGCAGGCCGTGGACTGTTTCCCTCTTTGACGGTTTTAACCACGTCAAA